>JAOWBB010000909.1:0-46287 GCA_028565995.1 Ricinus marginatus | reverse complement strand
CCCCCCCCCCCCCCCCCCCCCCCCCCCGCGTCATTTGGGATAGAAAGCAAT
This sequence comes from Ricinus marginatus, assembly GCA_028565995.1. Lineage (NCBI taxonomy): Eukaryota > Metazoa > Arthropoda > Insecta > Psocodea > Ricinidae > Ricinus > Ricinus marginatus. Next base: position 46,236 of record JAOWBB010000909.1, on the reverse strand, counting down.
AGGAATTCAGAACCTTTAAAGTAAAGGAAATCGGATCCTTTAAGGAAAATCTCTCGGGCCATCCAGGAAGGATGTAAGGCCATCAAACGATGAAAAGAGTCGGAAATGTGAGTGCGAAACTACGAAGTGCCAGCCATTAAAGAGGATACCCTTGCTCCAGATGCTGTTTTATTACAGTTTTTAATTTTCTTTTTACATACTTTTGTTATTAAAATGAAAATTCTTTTCTTCCGGATAATCTCTTCTCTCCTCGCTTGAAAATCGATCCCCAGATGGGTAATATCCGTCAGCTACAAACGGCTTTTCGCGTGGAATAACGTGTGCGCAGGGGCAAAATGTTGTGGCACATTTCTGTCCGTCACGAAAAACCACCGCAGGAGCGTTTACCCAAATTATCTCGAACCCATTCGTTGTTAATTTTTTTTTTTTATCGGAGCTAACAGCGTCAAATAGCGTTCCATCGAACAGTTTAAACTTCGGAAAAAGATCGCGAAGTTCGCAAAAAGAATAAAAAACCTGCATAATTATCCTTTTTGTTAATCTCAAAAATAAAGAGCGTCGGTAATGAAAAAAGCTCCTCGCAATTTTAAGAGTCAACAGCATTCATGCTTTCATACGTAATTAATAAAGCTCCATCTGCGTTCATCCCCCACGGATGCAGCGATTCCCCGGGTTTCAACCGAAGACATAAGAGAAAAAAAAATTCGGGATCGGGCATGGGATGCCCCGCGCAACTTCGAAAAGTGAATAGCTGCGAAGAATCCGAAAAATTCGATCAAACCGGGTAGAAAAATTGTTAGGTGACCAGCGGAAGGCTGACGTTTCGCCGGCAAATGAGGGATCAAACCCAGGACGGTGGCCGTGCCGTCGTTCGGGGGCGACTTCCCCGATGAGTTCATCCCCTTTTCAGGGACGGTTCGGTTAGTCCGACTCACACGGCAAGGTGAGCCCTTCCTCAATACGAAAAAGTCATCGCAATTCGCCGACGTCGAACCATCCGCCGGAACGAGCCAGTCCGCTGCACGTCAAATTGTCGGGCGCCGCTGGTTAGCGATGACCCGTCAGAGGGGCGCTTGATCGGTCCAAATTGTACAGGAACCGGATCGAGCACTCTGGAAACGAATTGCAAAGCTCGGAAAAGCCTTCCTCAGAGCCTTCCTCATCTACCTCCAAACGGATTTTCGCCTTTCTTCTTCTCATTTGACGCCTTCGCTGTGGCCGACCAGATCTCGAAGCGCGAATCGCCTCTCCGCGTCTTGGGAATCCGCAATAGGAAGTTAAAATTTGCACTGGAATCATGGCACTTCCTGCGGGTCTTCGATCATTCGGGGTTAATTGATCGGCCAATAAATTGCTCCATTCAAATCGTTTTATTAAATTCGGTAGCAAGTTATCGTCGCAACCCCTTTCGCATCAATATGGTAACGATTAATTATCGCTATATTTCACTCCTTAACAAGGCTGCCCCGAAATCCTTTCAAAGACTGCGAAAATTTAGGTTCGGGACAACTTCGCATTTGCCGAGTAAATACCCCGCAGAAACGTGCAACGAACGACCCGTGAGTCAACATCGGCATGAGATGATCTCTTTGGGCGCTCTTCTTCGGGTGCCTCGGTGGCGGAAAAAGGGTAAAAAAATCGCTTAAACTCGAACCGATTCGCCTTGCAGAGTGCGAAAGGACCAAATTAACAAAAATAATAATTTACAAAGAGGAAAATGTTGAGAAATGAGTAGAAATTTCGTTCGAACTTTCAATCGCCGGCAATGATTTTTGCAACTGCACCGGAATTTGTGGTCCGACTACCTTTGTGGATAATTTTATAATTAATGCATAACATTAAATTTCATAGATAAATCCAGTGGAATCAGTAGGGACTTCTTCAATTTTCAGCTTAGCTCGCATCAAATCAAAATGCAAAATTAAAGTATTGGCTCTGCGGATTTATTCCCAGTCTCAATCGACGCAATTTAGATGTCGAGCATTAGCATTTCAACATTGTCAGTTTCCCCGTTCGGTATCAAGGCAAATAATTATTTGTTGTATTTGGTTGCGATGCACTTTCAGCGCTGGTATGCAGTTGTACAAATTCAGTTTATATTGGATGCGGTTGCGATAGAGAGATCCGAAGAATCGGACAGCGGAGAAAAACCATGTGTGGCCTCTATGGGGGTATTGCTGCAGCCACTCTCCGACTCTGAAATGTACCTTCAGAGCTCTTATTTTCGATTTTAAACGAAAAGCGAACGGAAAATAATCCAAAGCTGTTTTACTCTCTTAAGTTGTACATAATACTGGTTTTGGCGAGCCAGTGCATGCGTTTGTGCAAATTTTTGATAGCTATAATAACGCCTTTCTTTGAGGAAATTTAATAAACTTCCTACATCATTTAAAAGCCAAGCATAATTAAAAATGAAAATTTAATTCTGACTTGAAACTGGAACGGAGACTTATGACCATCATCTGAGTTCTTCGCAAAAGTTTCAGCGAAAACGTCATTTCCACGTCGGAACACAATCGGCCGGGGTTTCCCTCTTAAGGTACGGCAACTGTTTCGCGGCCTCCGGGTCAAGCTTTCTGCTCCTTTAGAGTATCACCCGATCTTCTCTAAAGTGCGACACCGGAGTCCATTTATTCGCGATTGAAGTTCCACTTTGGGTCATCGACGTTGATATTTTCCCGCCCGCGGGGAGCGCAGAAACGTTTGAAATGCGGAATCCGGATGACTTAACCTAACAAGAATTTGCACCCTGGGCAATCGGTGAGTGATTAGGAAAAAGGGATCCGGTGAAAAATTCCCGGCGTCAAGGTGGGGGGGTTTCTTCGGGATTTTCCGCGGCGAACTTGGTCTGACCCCCGGCCGGGCAGCAGGAGAGACGAGAGCGGAAAATTTTACGTTAATCCGTTGCAATTGATCTGGTCTCGAACCGTTTAACGCTCGGTCGTCGCCGTATCCGGATGGTCTTATAAGCGGTTTTAAAACGGGGAAAGCGCCTTATCAGTGAGGCAAAAGCTTCCGCAGAAGCTGCCCCGATCTGCACGCGGACCTCAATCACGACAAACCCGCAAGTTTATTCGCCTATCTCGCTTTCTTAACCGGCGCGTTTTAGCTTCTGTTTTGCGAAACTCGGGAAAAATTTCGTGAAAATCCCACACAGAAAATCATTAAATTTCCCTCTGTTCGAATCGTAAGGAGGCCCACGAACTGCACGATCTTGAAAATCCCAAAAAATTTGAACGGAAACCGGCGCCGTTTTCGAACCGATGGACTCCGCATGAGAAAGACATCCGATCGCGTATTATGCATTTGACCGAGGCTGCGATTGAGTTTTTACATAATGCGAACAAAAATATATCGCAATTTATCTGTGCCGTAAGAGTGAAGACACAGCCACTGCCGGATAATTAACACAAATCGTGTAAAAATTAAAAATTTCTCTGCGGCGTAACCAACGCCGATCCCTGTTATAGCGCAACAGCTTTTTGTTAGGTTCCGTTTGCTTGTTGCATTTCCGCTGTCGGTTACGCAAAAAAATAAATAAATAAATAATCTTTCAAATAAATTAATTACCAAATGTGAATGCGCGAAGAAAAAAAAAATATGTATATATCGTTTAAGATCAGACCGCAGAAAGGCGTTCGATGAGTTAATTTCCGCTAAATATGACCGAAGAACCTAAATATACATAACATTAATGCTTGAAATAACGTTCGTCAGTTCGGCGGACGGACGATTTACTTCCATCACGGGTCAGCTCCGACATAGCTGCGGCAGCTCCGAGAGGAAATTTAATAAACTTGTTGAAAAGTTTCAAACTTATAAGCGACGATTTATTAAAATGCCGCGTAAGCTTCTGAATAAGCGGAGCAGCCCCTCAAAAAAAAAAAAAAAAAAAAAAAAATAAAATGAAACTTCATACAACACACTGAAAAACGTAAGATAAAAATCTAAACGCTTATTATTTGTACAGCAATCAAGTGAAATGCAAAATTAACTGATATTCGATAATGCCGCTAATAACAGCGTCGCCGCATAACCACTCGCGACAACTTCATCTTCAGTCAATCTTCGTCGCTGCGGCATAAATTTTGGCGCTTTTATCCGGATCCGAAGATGTTGCGCGGCTTGAAACGGTTTTCACAAGTCAAAACAAATGTTCTGCCTTCGCATCAAAATATTTTTCTCCTTTTATAAATCCTCTCCGTATTGCAACCTAAGCTGATATTTCCTTGCATAGTTCCCTTTCAGTTTGGGGAGCTGCCGGGAAAGGTTATCGCTCTGTGCCATTTTCAACGGCTTTCACTGCCGTGCCTCACGGAATTCCGGGGATGAGAGCTGCCTCCGGCAGAAAGCGCGGTTTTAGGGCATTTCTTAATCATCCACTTAACGAAAAATTCCATTAAAGTTTTTCTCCGATAGAGAAATGAAAAGGAGTCAGTTTTCTTGGCAGGTTTGAGATGCTACATAATATTTTTTTTTTTTTTTTTTTGTATATATTTCGGGATAATTCAAGATAAACATCAAGATTCTTAGCATACTGCTTTTCAAATGATCAAACACTGAGCTGACATCGTGAAATAAACGGGCATTTTTTTTGATTGTTGTATAATGTAATTGTTATTTCTTTGTTTAATGACATTTTGTCGGAGATTCAAATTTAGAGAAAAATAAAATAATTCTTAAGGCGTCTCGATTTTTTTTTTTTTTTTTTTTTTAAGTCTCGTAAACGTAATTTTTACTTTTTCTCGTTAATCATAATGCAATGGAGTTCAATTTGCTTAAAAACGATTCTTAAAATAATGCAGCGTCTTAATGCATTCAGGGTACGCCAAAAATTTAATCCTTTCCCCCCCCCCCCCTTCATTCAATCAGTTCGGGTGGTCATCTCCGTGCAGCAAACGAATTTTGTTTCGGCTGCAGCAACTTGTGTTAAAAACTGACAGGTACGGAGGAAAATTCGCATCTAAAATCGACGTTTATCATTAAGGCTCAGCCTCCCCGCGAGATACCTGATTTTTCGATTTTGCGTACCGTCGACATCCTCGGATGCTCGGTGGTCCAGACCCGATCGAAGCGAGGCAAGGAGGACTCGTACGCAGCACAATTACGGATACCATAACCGCGTTCGAAGATCATAAAGCGAGAGAGGAATTTTTCAAAGTCAAAAGCGCAGGCTCCGCATTTAGTTTACAAATTAGGTGAATACATGAATTCGTGATAATATTCAGCTTTTTTTTTTTTTTTTTTTTTTTTTTTTTAAAGCCACCTCAGAAATAATGATATTTCAACGATAAGCCGACAAACCTGTTTGTATAATTTCCACAAAGAAACTCACAGATCGGGGAACCATATCGAGATCTTGGAAAATGGCTTGAAAAAAAATGAGGCGAAAGGAATTATCAACATCCTTTTTACGTTTAATTTGCCTCACGCTGAGAAATCCTTTCTCTATTCGGGAAAAAGGTTTACTGACCCGTAACAACGTACTTTATAAAAATGAAGGCTCATGGGAAAGCCGCCGGGGGTCCCTGGAATGATTTTCACGGACTTCCACAATGTTATCTTAACCCCCGGTGCTGCATGAAATGTGCACTGCGGAGCTTTCGCCTTTGAGGGTTCCCGATTTGTTGATTTTTCTTTCTTTTTTTTTGGTGCGGAACGCGATTCCTTGTGACTTTCAGCGTCGAACTCGCGAGCATCTCTGCCGGTTTAGTGATCGCTCCCCGAATCAAACGCCCCCGAGAGGAATCAAGGAAAGAAGCAGAGAGGAGCTTAAGAAGAAGAGGAAAAAGTTAGGAAGTTGGAAAAACAGAGCGACCGCTCTCGCTGGGAATCGGATTCGAAAGCGAAAATCACATTGAAAATTCTTAAATATTTAAGAAGAATGGCAAGTTTTCAAATCTTAAAGCATCTTCGGTACTTAAATGAGGGAAACGCATCTTTCATGAAAAAGCCATTTTCGGATTGAGGGAGAACATACCCCGAGCCAATTGATCTTAACTTTCGGATACCTTTCTTTCCATCGGATTTATCGAAATTAAAAGCTGCAAATAAAATGTCGAAGCTTTGCGGGGGATTTTAAAAGAAAAGCCAACACTGAATGAGCTTCTGCAGACTTTATTGATGGCCATCGAAAGCTTCTTCCCCATACCGCTCCGGCATTCAAGCTCTAATTTTTAAATCTTTTCTTAACCGTTTCCATCGCTTTTACAGTCTGGAAAATTTTTCCTTTATTTCTCACGCTAATACGAGGAGCAATATACTCATTTTAATTTTTAAAACCAGCTAAGATGTTTGAGATTATTAAATGAATTTTTGTAATACTGCCGCTATATAAGCTTCTCACGGAGACTTAAAAAAACAGGGAAGATTACTCGGCTTTACAGAATAAATTAATTCTATCACTTTAATGCAAAACAACCCAAAAAAGAAATGTACCTTTAATGGGAAACTTTGATAATTAAAGAAGAATTTTTCCAAATCACAATTCTGTACAAATTGTGTAGCAGATGTAAAAAGCTCAAAATTTAGGCAGCTTCAGAACAATGTAAATCAGACCATGCGATTAAGAATAAAGCACTTTAAGAAAAAATATAAAAATATTCGGCTTAACAATAATCCAAATTTCGTAATTTACAATTTAATAATTTCCCTCCACTTCAAAAAATTGATACAGGTACGTTCTGGGCATGTTCCAGAAGGCTCAAAGCATTTTAAGAAGTATATACAATGGTGCAGTACCGATTGTAGAACTTTCCTGAGGATTTGCCCGAAACTATATTGCCTGCTTGCAATATCCTGGAAATGATATTTACTTCTGTTGCCTCCAGGTTTTATGCCAGTTTTAAAATACAAAACCTAAGGCATCTGTTATTACGATATTACTTTTGTCTTAAGTTCTTGCATGTGGGCTTATCCCTATGACTAGATCTCGATATTTCAGAATTTTCCATCTCCGCTTGCTTTCAGTTATTGTAATTTGGCATCGAGACATATTAGGAAACATATTTTTAAACATGATTTACGTTCGGAATTTTAAATCGTTCAGATCTGGTCTATTGGCATTAATTGTGACGTCTATTCGAATGGTCTGGCGTACAAATGGTTGTGTTTGTATAAATGCTACAGGTTCCGGCACGTGCTTATATGATTTTCGGGATATTCCTGTACCTACAATGGTCCGTATACTTCCTATTGAAACTAAGTAAATGTGTCTGAAGGTGGTCGTGTTTACTTAGTACAAAGTAACCCGCCACAACGATGTGGTTGGAAATTTTAAGACATGAATAATTCGCCTTCATCGTCTTAAGTCTCATTTTTGGGATAACCTTTTTTTGTAATTTCAAGTTTGGGTGATCACTAAATTAGCTTTTAATTTTGAATCTTGATAATCGTTTATGCATTTAATCATATTAGTGATTTCGTTTTGTATTTGGGACAAAGTCCAAAAACACAATAACATTATAATAATAAAAAATGCATTCTACTACTTTTACGATTATTAATTCACTGTTTAAGCCTACTTTAAAAAATAGAAGTTCACTGCCACCATTTCAAATCTATAAACTATCACGTAGGATAAAAATTCGATTCAAGATTTGATTGTTCTTTAACTATAACACTTATGCCAAGAACCTTCATAAAAAACCTAAATCTGAAATACCAAAAAAAGGGATCCTTTTTGTTCTGTCACTCCTTTCGAATTTATCAGCAGACACATATTAATTCAACGTTTATATGATCCAATAAATGAGACTATTCTTTTTAATAAAACTTTTTTAATTATTTATATTAAATAGATATTATATTTACTTTTATCACGGTACTAATTAAATTACTAATTTAATCTTTCTCGTTTCCGTCAAGAAAACAATTAGAAGATACAAGAAAGCGAAATATACGTAAACATTTTCGTTATTATAAATTATCTTAATGAAAATGTACATTGTATATTTTTTTATTAGACGTATATTCTTTCATAGACATATATTTCTTAAAGTTAATTTGAAGCTTCATACGACATTCGCACTGTACATGCTAAATTGCGGGATTGTTAAATGCCATATATGATGTCGCAAACTTATGTTTTTGGTGGAAATATTATTTAGGCATTAGTTGTAAGGAAACATCGCTTTGAAGATTATTAATAATCCTTGAATTCTAAGCATCGAATTTCAGGTATTTGTTATGCGTTTAAAATTAAAAGTTGCGGTTCGGAGTGGAGATTATTTTATAAAATACAAAATTTTATATTAGAGAAATACAAAACTTGATGTATCTGATGGATATGAAATGTCCGAGGGCAAAAATGCTGGAAAGTACCGGATCCAAAAAACATGAAATTTTTGTTACGTCTTGATGTATCAAGATTTATTCCGAGGCTCAATTTAAATATAAAAGCGAAAAACATTTGAAAAAATTCCTCTTGCTATGTTCCCAAGCTAAGTTTTAACCTTTTTAAAACCCGGAAAATTAGATTTCGTTTTCCCCCGGAAAACACCAAATTTATTAGAAAAATCTTTTAGGAATAGGCCTTCAAAAAATTTAACTGTATATTTGTAAATTCTTAAAAGAATCAACAAAATATGTTTCAAAAAAGGCAACATATTGAATAATAATAAAATTTCCCCATGGAGTACCTATGAAACAAATTCGATTTAAACTGATTGATATTTCGCCTAAATAAGCTCTTACACAAGATGTCTCAAAGATTACTTTTTCTGTATTTAATAAAAAAAAACTCGAATAAAACATTCACAAATTGAAAAAAAAAATTGCAATTGATTTAAAATAATGCAATTTTTTGAAAAATTCTACGGTCTACCTTGGGCAAACCTAATGATAGAGACATTTTTAAACCAGGAAATATCTGCAGACTTTAGTGAAAATTTATTACATGTTTTTTCCATTAATTAACTTTGAAACCTTGGATAGGTCCTCCTGACCTCAGCAATTCTTCATAAAACCGGATTGGATTTTCCGAAAGATTAAATTTGTTTTTGTAAGAGACCACAAAATATGAGATCCGACGCTTTACATGAGAACGCAACTCCATCATCACTGTTGAAGTGCAAATAGTTCGTAAAATAACCAAATAAAAAATCTTAAAATGAAAATTATCCCTCGGAATATCGAATGCAGCTTAGTATCTGGCTGTTGAGAAAAAGGGGAAAATTTTCAAATATAGAGATACATCCTTAATCTCGTAAGTAACAAACTTCTGTGGACTAAGACTTAATGGGACGAAAATGGTCTTCACTAAATGTATTATATTACATCTATCTTAGTGTTAAATAAAATGTACATTTTAAAGTGCCTGATGTGATGCCGCAGGATAATTTTCCGATTGAAACGTGAAAAAACATATCGAAAAATTTGTTTACATTTAAAAAAATTCTTTTAGAAATTACCATTTTGCCCTGCGAACAGAATGATATTATGAAATACGATAGCGACGATTCTTTAAGATCGGAAAAATATAATTTGCTTTTCTTTGGCGATTTCGGTTCTTGAACCCAAGAAAAAATTCATTCGTGTCATATAATTCCGTGTTCTTTGTAATCCCAAAGCGAAATCCTTTTCCCCAAATCACTGAACTCACCGGTTTCACCGTAAAATGGAGGAGAATCTCAAGTACACGTGAAAACCCTTCCAAAAGAAGCAACTTGAACCTTTCTGAAGTGACACATCTACAACATTCAAAATCCTCTCCGAGAATGGTCATAAACCATTTTCCCCGATAAAACCACGTTTTTTTTCTGGCAAAAAAAAAAATAAATAAATAAATAAATAAATTTTCCTTTGCGATATTTCGCATCAACGTTAAGCATGTCCCTTTTCTTGTGTTGTGCCACTATCATCCGACCTATTGCTGTCGCGGAAGAATGCGGCTGAAAAATACAGACTCTTTATATATGAAACAATTAATTTGCAACGCGAGAAGGGAATTTTTTTAAAATGGGTGAAAAAAAAAAGGAGTCTTGCAGAAGTTACATGATATACACAATTTAGTGAAATCGGGGCAATAAACCAAACAAAAGCGATTGCACTGACATAGTAGTCTGGGAAAATAGTAAAATCCACTGAATGATTATAAAAACATGAATGAATGAAGGAATGAATGAGCAAGCGGAAGTAGCCGAACGAAAAAAAAAAACATTTAATTACAAAGAATAAATTAACTCAATAAAATAGAAAAAGCATTTTAAAAAAAACCTTTTGATTAATACATAGCATACATGAAGAAATGTATTCAGAAGACCTAGCGTCTGAAAATTAAGTTCTCTTTCTCGAATCCAAATAATTTTCGAATTAAGTTTCAAAATTTATTTTCTCTAACACATCTGATAAATCGCTCTACAGAAATGTTGCATACAATTTAAAACGAAACCGGAAAATGAAAGTTTGATAAGTGTTTAGAAAATTGGTGTAAATGAATCTTCCTATGTATATGTACATACAACTACCGCGGAGAAAATTATCCTCTAATATAGTAAGTTCCTAATGCAATATGGACATTTTTAAAACAAATCTTTTTTATTAACTGAATAGAATTGAATTATACATACATTAATTATAAATAATTAATATAATAGTATGTATATAATAAAAAGTATATATATACTATTTCATAATTAATATGTATAAAACGGTTAAAACAATAAGAAACTTATCTTTCCTATCCTTCCATTATAGAAAACAGAAGGCTTTTAATTTCAGTTCTATTCAAGTGAATACCTCTCCATCAAAATCATGCCAAACAAGAATGAAAATATCAATTTGACTATGGGGCGATTTTTTTTTTTTATCTGAATAAAGGGATATGCAATAATTTCAGATAATAGCTTTGTTGTCTAATTAATGTAACGGGCATACAAGAGCTTGCAAATCAACCCGTAATGCGGTATGAAGTAGATTTATGGAAAGTTTAATGAAATAAGGAATTTATTCATTATGTTGGGTCAGCAAAGAATGCCGCAGAAAGCTTTAGAAAGGAAAATCATTTTATTTGTGCTTTTACTGTTAAAACCTAAAATTTATTGTCCTATTGATAGTTCGAAGAAATTCATTCCTTGCTAAGGCGAGTTCAACGTCTCAAAAATATTTTTAAAATAATAAAATTGAAAATAAAAAAAAATAATAAATTAAGATTATACAGTAATAAAAATTAAATTAATTCTATCACTGTCTCTTAGTTAATATTTTTATTCTTTTTTTTTTCGATTTATGTGAATCACAACCGTCCGGATCCAAGTTTTCTGATTTAACAACTACACTTGTAACATAATACTCGTGTCAGTTTATTCAATTTCTAAAATGAAAAAACCCGAATTGTACTATTTCAACATTTCATTATTGAATGATAATTATTAACGTAAACAATGCGAAAAACAGTTACAATCTTACAATTATTATGAAAAAAAAAATATATATATATATATATGATTGTTTTTAGTTTTGCGCAAAAATGACACTGATATTTATGCATTGATTGCTTTAAGAATGCAGACTTCATAAAAAGTTTAAGAGAGTGGCAGCGCGGTCAATTCTTTTTTTAATAAACCATATTTTCTCATGCGCTTAAATAGTTTGCACCTACAAAGCAGCCTGAGAGCAAGACCACACTAACAGAGCGGCAATTTCTTAGCGATTACAAAGCACATCATATGTCACATCATCAAGACACTGATCTTGAAATTCTATAATTACAGAGCACTAAAATTTAATTAGTGACAATATACCATATAACATTATTCCATATTTTATGATCCACATGACGTTATGTCAAAAGAATTACATAAGTGAATCTATTTCTATAAAGGTTTATTAGTTCTAGACCAATAGTAACTAAAGGCATCCTAATTGTTCTATTATGCTTAAACAACTTATTTTGAGCTTTCAGATACTGCAAAATCTAAAAAGGAATTTTTTTTAGTGTGATATCATTCAACTAGCAAGAATGTAATGATAAACTTTATACTTCTTACCTTTAGCAGAGGGACGACTGTAGTTGGAAGGACTCTCTCCTGTATGACCTGGAGGCATAAGAAACAGCAGAATAACAATTAGGAATGCCATGTCCTGGTTGCCCAGCTTCCGCTTCGTTATCTTTCCGTTTTTCTTCAGCATCCTGTGCAGGGGATCGATGAGATTATTCCAAGCACGAGGAACGGTCCAGTTTTGGTGTAAATTGATGAAATAATACCCGCACACACTTCGATTAATATTTATTTCTCTCATTTTTCTGCGGAACCAGAAAGCGCTTCCGTCTCTGGAACCCGGGGAAGCCATCCGGGACTTCCCGCGGTGCAAATCTTCGGATCTCGCAAAATCATTCATTTCGTTGCGGAGACAAAATGTTTCCATGCCGTAATTCCATCTCTGCCCAGAACTTTTTCTCAATTTCCTCGTTCTGCGATCGAGAAACGGAAACCTGTCCCCGGTTTCAATATCGAAACAGCATTAACTCAAAGTTTCACCTGAAACAAAACAAACATCCAGCGTTACATTTTGTTTCATTTGCTGCTCAAAATCTCATTATGGAAGACAAACTTCGAGTGATATTGGTTTAAAATCTGAGAGTAAAAGCATCTTTAATATTTTAAATACAAGCAGTATCTCCTTCGTCAATGCCGACTTTGAATTTCTTAAGGGCTGAGAAGTAAACGATGCATTTCCCAACACAAGGTGTATGACAGCTCGATTAAATATTATCAACTTCGCGTTCCGTCTTCAAGTGAAATAATTAACAGCAACATTATAGTTTATTTTCACGACTTTTTCATTCAGTTAGAAAAAGTTTTAAAGTAAAAATCTGATATTTTGAAAAATCAATTTACATGTTCATGATTGATGAAATGCGGAGAACACCGAGAAAGGCGAAGTTTTTTCAGTCTTTTAAAAGACTAAATAAAAAAAACGCAAACGCAGCAGGATATGCCCAAGCATATAATTGAGAGAACATATACATTGGAAAAGTATCAGGTTAATATTTTAGCCGTGGTACCAACGTTAGCATATTTGATCTGATTCAGGAGATGTGGTCTTAATATTGTGATGAGTCGTGATGCCTTCGTCATCTTCAAATATTATATATATATATAAATAATGATTTATCTTCCTTTTTTTTATTAAAGTTTGATATAGATAATCAAAAAATAAAAACAGAATAAAAAGAAATTACGACTTTATTTGAATCTGATCTAGACAAATGTAATAATAATGGCACAAAAGAAAATTTGATGTGAAAGATGAATAACATTAGTCATAAGTAAATGCCATGGAAAATAGCCTTCATATCCGCACATGTACATAACATGTAATAAACGAGCATGTATTTTGAAGAAAAATAACGTATTGTTGATAAAGAGTATAAAAGTTGGGTTTGGCTGTTTGAATTAAAGTGAAAAACTGAAATTGTGATGGTTGCGTTAGCCATTTCATCAACCATCAGAAGTGCTGTTATGTATTAACCAAATGTTTGATCAGTAACAATTTTTTTTTCATTTTCTCTATAAAAACAATCCCCAGATTAGCTTTTGATAGCACTTTCTGACAGGACACTTTACATGTGGTACGTCATATTAGGCACTCTTTTTAATCATTGAACCCGAAAAAGAAAAAAATTTATACATCAAATCTAATATTGTCGTAAAATTAATTAAATTACTCGATGAGGCATATTGTTCAACTTATTTTCTATATTAATACAGTGAATTGAGAGAAATCATGACAATTTCGTCAAAAAATTCATGTTTTTTCTCTATTGAAAAAAAAATTCATTAACAGTTGAATTAAACATGAAGTTGTTGATCAATTTTTTTCTTCGTCTAATTAATTTTATTCTATTAGATATTTATACAGTATAGTAAAATATGATATACAGTAGTATAAATAATATAAAATACAATATGTATTTTATAATATGCTTCAATTAAATATCTGGCAACTTATACCAGCCATCAGTGTCATGGCCGTGATGCTATTTAAACCATTAAAAAAAAAAAGAGATATTTATCTTAATTTTTAAAATATTAAAATTCTTATGATCGTTTTAAACAAAAGCCTCAATTCGATAATTTTCTAATTTGTATTTTGTGACGTACCAAAGCAAAGTAATTATTGACGAATATCTCAACAGTACACGGGCTTTTAATGTGCTACACATATGTCAAATACATAGGGCATCTAATAAAGTAATAATAACGAACATTCACACCACGAATTACATTCATAATTTAATGCGGCTCTGGACTTGAAATTATATACCTGGGTCATTTTGAATAATTCATTAGTTCAGCTTTTTTCTCGGCTTTTAAAATAGGGATAGAGAAGACAGTGACTCAAATTTATATATATATATATATATATATACAGTGTGTATGTATTTATTGTATGTATGTGTATACATAAATATACATATTTCACATATTTATATATATAAATATATGTGTGTGTCATAACTCTGTATATAATATTGAGGCACAAATAGGAGATAAAAATAAATAAGCTCCTGTAGTATAAGGGTCACTGTAGAACGGAATGAATAGTAAGTAGGAATAACTCCACATGTAAATAATTAGTATATTGAAATTTACTGTATGAAGCAAACTGGATTTGTGGAACATGTTTTCCAATAATTGACTGAATGGGAAATTGAAGGCAGAACTTTTTTTCTTCCATTAATTGTCCATGTTTATGCAAAGTTTTCCTCACAACTGAATCATTTTTTGATAATAAAGATTTTCTGGATACCCGAAACTAGTTACCCGTAACGAAGCCCAAAAAACTTGATTTTTGGGAAGCCTTAAAAACCTTGTCTAAGTTAATGTAAACCAGTAACATTTTTCGTTCTAAAGTTAGAAAAGTTTTACACTTCTTAATAGCATCCTGATTTAATCAAATTTACATATTTTATATTTGGAATCATCAGGCGTTAAATTATGCCAAAATGTTAGACCAAAATCAGTACTGATTTATTATTATATTCTGAAAAATGTCAAGTTGAAGATTTGTAAAAAAAAAAAAAAAGAGGAAATGAGTTTGTTAGAAAGAAAAGAGAAAAAATTCATATTGAAAGACGAGTCAAAGAGGACTAAAAAATAAAAAGTCATTAATAAAATAAAAATATAATCATAAAAAATATGTGAAAAAAGTTTATAAAGAATTTTTTTACCCGCATGTACTAAGATGAATCTTTTATAGATAACTAAAATTCGACATCGCAATATATTAATAACCTAAAATGAATTACATAAAAAGGTTTAATTTAAATTATGTTAATTTTTATAAGTATGGTTCCAATTATGTAAAAAAAAGAAAAGATTCAATGTTTTCCTTTAAAGATCCTTCCTTTAAAGCGTTCATAAAATGTAAAAAAGAGGCAAAAGAAATTTTTTGATGTTAATGCATTCTATTTTTACATGAAGAAATTAAATGTGCGATAATATTTGTATTTATTATGAATAGCATCTTTCTGAAAATTTTATAAAGATTTGTATTGCAAACTATTTGTGTAAGACACAAGAGCACCATAATTTTACATACTAAAGAAATGCTTTTTGAAAAATAAAAAATCTCATCAATGAAGAAAAGCTTCAGTTTCAATCAGCTTTCATCTACCTTAATGGAACTCAACCAAATTACGTAAAGTCAATAAATTCTTTCTATTATTTTAGGCTCTTGTAAGAAAGCTTCAGAAACTATGCTGAGATATTTTAGTGATTCAATTCATGTTATATTTAGGTTTTGTCAAATATTAAAAAGATAAATTTTTTACTTAACTGGAAAAATTTAAAAAAAACAAAAAACTTTTCTGTTAATAAATATATAATTTCCAAGTTGAAATTTTCTACATTATACTCAAAATATAATGTGGTATTGTACTTATATAAAGAGGATAAATAATATTTACACTGTTCATAAAAAATAATGCATCGATTTCTGAGTTGATTAATAGTGCGATAATCACTTTCAAAAAATTAAATGTACATTAAATATAATATTATAAATATTGTATAAAATGAATTCAGCATTAAAAGAAAATGAGCAACATTCATTTAACAAAAATCCATTAGGAATATAATTATAACACAAATATGGTTGAAGAATTTTAGTAACTTTACAATTCTCAAAAATATAAATTTTAAAATAAAATATTAATAAATATTTTGGCATATGATGAAACATTAGTTTGTCAAAATTAGGATTTAAATATACATTTTTTTCAAAAACAGAACGTCCTATATCAAGAAATAATTTTTTCAATAAAATAAGAAAAGCATGAGAAATGTGTAATAATGTTTTTTTTTATGTAAAAAATAAATATATGATTTAATAAATGATATTAAATATATATTTATATGTTTAATTATGTAAAATATATATTTTTATTATAAATTACAATTATTAATCATTAAAAAAATGTATATAATATTTTATTTATGTAAAAAAATGTATATAATATTTTATTTATTTAAAAAAATATAAATTTTGTATTATTAATATCAAATGTAAAAATGTGTACTTTTTTTATTATTCCAGGTTGTGAAAAAGATTTTCGAAAAAAAGCAGACACAAATTAAGGCTAAAAATATTCCTACCACGATAATGGATATCGTTTGAAAAAGATTTTTTTGCAATAATGAAATATCTTTTAAAATTTTTTTCCTAACAAAAACTCTTCATTAATTACAAATGAATTTAATTGGCAAATTATTGTATCTCACATCACTATCTCTAAATTCCTTGTATTAATATTTAAAATGCATTGCAGCTATGCTATTTCAAAATCCTTCAACTGAAATATTTTTGAGTTCAATCGAATTATGGTCGATTCATTACGTCAAATGTAATGAATATTAATTTAATCATAAAATATATATTCCATATACATTTTCAATATCATTCGAAAGAATGATTCTTTATCAACCAGTTACCCTTTTGGAACATGGGATAAATTAATTAAAAATTATATCTCTAAATTAAACCATAACCTATAATATGTATCCTTTATTTACAAATATTTATTATTATTATTTATAAGTAAATGTGTATAATTAAACAATATAACAGTTTGACAAGTAATCCAAAGGTTAGAAACTTAACTGAACTGTGAACTGAATGAAAAGATACATTAAGAGTCAGGGTTCAAATGAAGAATTCATTCATTCAATCAATCAATCAATCAAAATGGAAAAGAAGAGTTTGGTATTAGATAAATAAACTGTTGAAACTCATCATTCTTGCAAAGCTATTTATTTTACATATATTTTCATTTTTTTTAATAATATAAGGTCCATATCAAATAAATATTATTTCGCTGGCATATGCGACTTATAATATTTCAGTATTTAACAAATGAATTCGTGAATTTGTCAAAGAAGTATACTCAATAAAATTTTTGTTAATTTTACTATAACAATTCACTTCTACGAATATGGTTCCCTTAACAAATCGTCGTGTTTTAAGTTTTTAATGCTATATTATAATTTTTCACGAATTATTAAATTCTACTGAGATTGCCTACTTTTGTAATTGTGACAATTTTAACATGAAAACTGTACATTTATACAGAGAAGCTACTGAAACGAAATAATAGTCATAAAACCGGGTTAGATTAAAAGAGTTGATCTAATTAACTGAATATTTATATATTGGTCCGGAATAATAATAATTATCTCTCATTAAAAGTAGAAAAAAAAAAATTTTTAAGGATATAAGTCACTTCTGCTCAGAATCATTCAACAGCACTTTTTCTGTCAATAATAATAAATATTTATTTATTACCTGCAAGAGATATATTATAACAAGCTATGAACAGGCATTTTGATATGTAAACAAGATCCGAATATAATTTAACTGAATAACACAAAATCCCGATTAATTTTTAACGTGATTTCACCTATTATTACATCGTACGTTAAATTAAATAGGTGTCATCAAATATTACAGTATAAAAAATGGCTGGTAAATGATTTTATTATAAATGAGAAGAATCCAATTCGTTTGTTTTTATTTACAAAAAAACGAACGATGCTTAGCGTTACAGCGGAAGATGTTTATGCTAAGGAAATAACTCCGTAATATGTATATGCAAATGAAATGTTGCATTCTAAGATGCAACCGATTATATTTTCAAATATATATATATATACTTTATATCACATTAAAACAATATCATGTTAACACTATTCAAAGAAATTCAAAAAAGTAAAACATTGCGGAACACCAACAAAAAAAGCAATGACGTGCCTTACGTTTAAGAGTGAACAGTTCGGGCAGTGATGGTTATTTCACTAAATATTAAGGGTATATCATAAAGGTAACTATGCCCTACAAGAGACGGGTATGGTTGAAACATGAATACAAAACGTGAATCTTAGAGATGAACGGGGTCAAAGATACCTCCGAGGGAATTACAACCGATATCTCGTATTATTCCAGCACGGGAAAGTTCTTATACAATTTAAAGAATCCCAGACAAATCACGATAATTTCGTATACTTTCCGCTCCTAAGGATATTCATGCACTTCTAAACTCGTCTTGTTCATCGTTTTACCTATTATTCAATGGAATTCGAACGTTAAAAATTACCGAAACGGCATTTTGTAAAATGCCGAAGCTTCGCAGTTCGCCTCTTAACTGGAAATTTTTCATCGCAAAACGCGATATCCTAAATGTAAACATGAATGAAAAACCATTTCGATGCTCGGAATCAGCAAAAACGAATTTCCCGTAAATGGAACATATATGTTCGTACAATTCCATGTGGGCGTTAGCGACCTACCGGGCCGTCACCTCAAAAATTCTGACGGAACGTGCCGTTGAACGAAAGACTCAAATGAAAATTTCTTACTGCTGGTTAACAGGAATTCATTCGGTGGAGCGAAAGGAACAGCAGATAATGAAAAACTGCGTGTCATGCAAGCCGCATGTGTGCGGTGCGCATGACGACGTTCGAGAACGGTAAAAGGAGCTTGGAATAAGGTGCGGGAAAGGTGTGACGGGATACATCAATCCAATCAATGAAAACAGTGCAATAAATAAAATCATAAAAGAACGATAACATTGAGTGTTTAGATGGTTATCACTGCTAAACGTAAAGGAAGATAAGCAAAAACAAGCTCTAAATTTAACGTCGTTAAACCAATAAAAGCACATGCAGGAAATTTAACGACGGAGACGTTCGCCGTGCACGCCACGGTCTGCCGTGCGCCGGAATGCGGCTTGGAAAGCCTTCGGATGGGGAGCTGGAAGGCTAATTTAAAATATTGTAAATTGCGGGACAAAATTAAACTATTCCTTCGCAGGGAATTCAGTAACATAGATTCAATTCCAGCTTTCGACGGTGCACAGGCCGAAATCGCTTTTCGGACAAAAAACAAACAGATACAAAAGCATTTTTCGTTCCATTCGAATGATGCCAAGGGTAGAAACTCCCCCCGAAACCACCCAAGTACCTGTGCAAGACAATTATCTTCAGAAAAAAAAGTTTTCTTTTATTTAGAATTTCGGATGGCGTTCAGGTAGAAGATGCCGCTTCGTTCTCGAAATATCTTCAAGCATGCAAAAATATTCAACTAAATACGCGGTTGCATCTCCCTTTTGTGTCAGTCATTTTGCCAAATATTACAGTTACACACACGAATAATGACACTAGGTATAGATAAATAGATCGAGACAAAAAGAATTACTGTTAGGCAATCTGCGAATGTTTCAAAATGCATAAAACGGAGAGAAATGTAAAAATAAATGCAAATATTTTTCGATACTAATTAAGAATATCGTTCTGGAATGAAATGGTTTTGAATTTTATTAGTAACATTTTATGTGTATGCTAATCTTACTTGATTGCTCTGCAAATCGGGTTCGACCGATGTTACATGTATGAAAATTAGACGAAAAACATATAAATATGCATGTATATTTGCATTGTTAATTCACTTTATTTTACGCGTAAACGATGGCCAACCCAGCATCGTACTCAATCCGACAGCTTCTCGTGGGAAGTCTAACTTTTCATTATGTTCATTCATTCCTCCGTGCACCTTCTGCCGTTGCACTTTATTCGGGCGGCGTCCCGATGCCCTGGGACATCGCGGATCGACTTCGTTACAGACGAGCCCAACATGTACCTGCTCAACCCTACCAACTGAGACGTGCCCTACATGAAGTGTACCTCCTATTTCTTTTGCAGTTTCCCGGAGAGGCATCCGCGGCGAACGGAACGCGAGTCAACCGCCGCAAACGGGGATTTGGGTTTCCATCGTTGCAGCAGTTATGAGGTCTCGAATACAGCAGTTAAATACTTTACGACAGTTATCAGGAGAACTAAAAAAAATAATGTCAAGGTCTAAACAAAAGGATAATTATCAAGCTGATTTGCAGAATCTGTACATAAATAAACTATATCATACAGATATATACATGTGCGTATATAATGTCGTACGTGCGATGGATTTTCCGGGCCGTACGTCTTCGTTCAAACAAACGGGTTTCCATCTCGCATCGAAGGCAACAATTTTACAAAGCGACAGTTTCTGTAGCATTTCCTTAAATTGTCCTCCGTTACGTAAAAAAAGTACGTTCACAACCGAATCGCGATGCTGCGACATTACGCTTATCGGACGACTTACATTTTCCACAATTAAACTAATTCTCACAATTTCAGGTATCATTATCTACAGGGAAACGTACGGCTGTATCGTTCTATTTACTTGATGGAAGGCTAATTCGTTCGAAGCGAGCGATATATTCTCTTTTGCGCTGATGTTTCATAACTATAATAATAAAATGCATATCCTCAGTTGCATTATTCCAATTTAGCTGAGGATAATTTAAAAAAGAAAAAATTTACTAAAAAATTGCTCCGCAATGTTTGTGTTTGTTAATTTCTGGGAGGCGAACGCAAATCTTTTACTGAAAAATTAATTAAAATGAAAATTGAGCTGAGTTTTCTATAATGCTTTCGAAAATGTATCTCTTGGAGGTTCATCGAAAAGCAATAATTTTTTTTTCTCTCTCTCTTTTCATGCAGAAGAGAGGAAACAAATCGAAATTTCGAAGCATAAATGTCAAAACGTTATCCGCAGTGTGGCACTCACATTTCAGTAATTATAGTAATCACCGGAGAGGAGAAGATTTGTCTGACAACTGG
Source organism: Ricinus marginatus (assembly GCA_028565995.1). Lineage (NCBI taxonomy): Eukaryota > Metazoa > Arthropoda > Insecta > Psocodea > Ricinidae > Ricinus > Ricinus marginatus. Next base: position 25,078 of record JAOWBB010000909.1, on the reverse strand, counting down.
TGCCGGCAATATAAAAGCAAAGAATGGATCGATTTTAGCAGGTTATTGATGCGACTACTGTGAAATTGTATCACGTACTGGAAATTATGGAAAGAAAAACTTTTTCGGCGCATCCGAACTCAATAAATTCCACTCATTACACGGGCCGAATTACCGGCTCAAGACGCACGAAATTCATTTTTCCCATTTTTAATTTTTACACGCATTTTCCGAGGAAACGCGGGAAACAACCTCTGCAGCGTCAAACCCCCGGCAGGATCCAGCAAATCCAACTTTTATCTTTGCAAGCGAAAAAAAGTTATTTTTCAGGCCCTTCCAAAATCCGCTACGAATTTCGTAAACCGGATTTGCCGCCTCCTGCAACGAAAAGAAAATTCCCTTTCGCCGGTGCGAAAGGTATAAATTTCGCACGTTGGAAGATTGCGTGTCGAGGCCCGTGAGGCGAAATGGGGCGGAGGCAAAAAACACCGGAGCCGGTCCGGGCACGCACCGAATCGGGCATTTGGGACCCGCCATTTCCGGCGGCCGCCGAAGAGGAAAAAAAAAAAAAAAAAAAAAAAAAAAGCTTACCCCGAAACGGAATCCGAACCCCGGGTCCGGGAAAGCGGAGATCGCTTACGCGTGTACCGCGGATAATGCGGCAGCGGCCGCTCTTCAATTTACGCTTGGCTGCTGGATCTGCCGAACCTATCTAGAGATTCGCGGCAATGCTCGAAAGAGCACGCGAGGAAGATAAAGATTTTGCTAAATTGTGGATTCCAAGGACGAAGCGGAAACGGAGGCACCAGAGAATCCGTCTCCCGGTCCGGACGCCGCAGGAAGGAAGCTTCCTGCGCGGACGGAAGCGAGGAGAAGGAGCTTCGTCTTCTGCCGACTTGTTTACAAACATAAATTTTTACGGGACATCCATTGACACGTACGCAAACTTATCCCAGGGGAAATCCCGACGGCGTTTTGCAGTGAAAATCGCACTCGTGAAGGAAAAATTTAAAAAACTGTCGATGAATTTCTCCGTTTAAAACGTTAAAAAAAAAAAAAAAAAAGAAAAAAAAAGAAAACAACGCGATCGCATCAAATTAACCTCCTTCCAATGTTTATATCAACTTTAAAAAGAAGGAAAAACGAACTAAAACACGCGCTTTTCTTCCCTCCTCTCTCTTTTTTCCTTTATTTTTTTCCTTGTTCTTTCATTCAAACTTCAAAACCGACGGACGGCGGCGAACGAGATGAAAGAAAAAAAATAAAAAACCAAAAACTTCCAGCTACGATCCGCGGCAAACGATAAGCGGCGGGAAGATGTTCGCGGCAAACGTGAAAATAAATAAGTGAAAAGGAAAGAAGAAAAAAAAAAAAAAAAAATCCCCGAACCGAACCGGAACAAAAATATTCCCCCGGAGACTGAAGCTCGACTATCGCATTTACGATGACGCATCAGGACAGCTACTGCCTCTCATAACACTCTCTGATTGCGGGAACTTCGGATGCGCGCGCACGAGGCGCCGCCAATTTTACGTCACGCGGTCGCCATGACGATAGACTCAACGCATTACTACGAGACATTACTACGATGTAAACAGTTTTGGATGAATAACCAGACGGCGCTCTTTGCCCTCTCTGTTTACTACTCCCCGTCATCCCCTCCTCTTCCTTCCTTCTATTCATCGCATTCTCTCTCTCTCTCTCTCTCTCTCTCCCATGAATAATTCCCGCTGTAACTTCGATCATTCCCGAGGAATCAAAAATATATACATATACATTTCTCTTTGAAAATTCCTCTCGAGAGCCGCAGTGTATGCCTGAGAACCATGAAAAGAAAAAAAAAAAAAATCCAGAACCACGCAGCCCTTTCGTCTCCGTCAGCATCGTCGAAAATTTATCGCCAAAGACGCTTTTTAATGCTGAATGGACGAAGAGAAAAAAAAAAAAAATGCCTTTTGCTTGTGAGACATCGTCTGCTGTACAAACAGCGAAGGCATCCTACTCGCGGAGACTTGAACCCGAAGCCGAATGGCACCTCGCATGAGTGCCTTAACAAATGAATATTCTCTGCCCGATCTTAATTCATAATTAACTACAACGTAAAACTAATTCCGTATTGATTTTTCTGACGGAAAAGGCTTCGTGTTCCGTATATATACATAGTTAATGAGTGAGAATACGGTTCTTTCCCATGGCATTACACATTACCAATTGCTGCCATTAATTTAACCCAAAACCCATTCCCATCTCTCGTTCGCCTCCGATCATAAATCATTTTCCGGCCCCTAAGTAAAATTAAAGCTTAATTAAGATTAATGATTAATCTCTCAAATTAGACGACTAATATCTGCATTGACAAATTATTAACGCATTTGTCTCGGTCTAACTTCTCGTTTAAGACTAAATTGCGTTAAATGGGAAAAGGAAAAAAAAAAATGGGAAAACGCTGAGTTGATTTTCCACAAATGTAAGGGACACATATTAATATTATCATATTTTTGAGACGCGATCAATCTCGTGTATCGTTTGCCAATGCGAGCAAGTTTATATAAGCTCGGCTCCTTATTGATTCCCAACTGAAATTTTCATCCACAAGATGTTTTTAAGGGCACGTAAACCAACGATAATTGATTTAAAGTCTAATGCAATCGTGGTATCCCAGCCTGGGTAATTAAACTTTTCTCAGATGAAAAAGGGGATGTTGACGTGGCTGATTATTTTCGTGGTTAAACCATAACATTTATTTCCTAATATGCAGAGGTAGATGAAAAATCCGCGGATTTGTAAAACAAACGTCTGAAATTACAGTCGATGATCACTGCTATAAATTAACATTTGTAGTCACAATCACCTGACTAATCATAATTAGTTTCTAATTTAATGATGTATTCGATTTTTGACGAACGACTTGTCAAAAGAATGTGTGATGATCTGCTTTACTCAAAAATCTACTTATCACCTATATTAGAACTTCTGGTTTTATAATTGTGGTTTAATAAGCAATTAACGTGCTTTTACTTATTAAAATATATGATATTCAGACATGCGTAAACTCGGGAAGGGTATGAAGAACTGAAAATAAATAATGGTTGTTAATTTTTTTTTTTTTTTTTTTTTACTTAAAGCAAAATTTCAATCTAATAAATAACATCAGGTACATTAGCAGAGAAATGCACTCACGATGTTCCAAACTCCAAACAATTTTGAAAGAGAATGAAATAAATTATTTTATCAGCTTGCAAATTAATAATTCGAATATTTCACACATATAAACATCGATTAATATAAAACCAGATGGTGTACTATTGAGAAGTATATTTGGATGTCAATCAACATCGAGTTTCGCAAAATTAACTCATTGATAATGTTTGAAGATCTACGGAAATGCTTTAAATTTTACAAAATACCAAAAATTAACTTTATTCACTTAAAAAAATCGTCGAAATCTATCGCTCAGGGCGGGCCACCTCGCAATAAGCAAAAATGCAATTTATACGAATGTGAATTTGGATTTCTTTCCGACCGTAACATCGAAAAGTGCATCTTATTTTCCTGTACCTCGTGCAATGTTAAAGATACTTCGGCGATGAAGGAAAAATTGGAATTGGCTGCTGCTATGCTGCTTTGCTTCGAAAAGAGAAAATTAATTCCTAATATTTCCTTCGATTCCCTAATGGTTTTCCGATTCGCCTTCCTCGATTTTTCTCTGATTAAAAACTTTTCCAAAAGCTCATTTTGTTCCTTCTGAAAAAGAAGGCTGACTTTATTATCACATTTCGGTTCAATATATTTTACCAGGAAAGCGATGAATATAAACCTTCCATACTTTTTTTTTTTTTTTTTTTTTTAAGAGTATTTTGCTAGAATTTTAGATTTCATTCGTTCATTAAAATCGATAACTACGATTTCTGCGCAGTTAAAAATGAAGGTAAAAAAGAAAATTTGAATAATAATTGCGCTTTTACGCAGGTGCTGTCCTTAAAAGCAGCGCAGTTGGACCGCATAAAAAAAAAAAAAAGATGCTTTAAATTCTTTTGAGCATTTTATCCACGGATAAATTGTTTTCCTGGTTCCTGCAAGTCCGCGAAAAATAAGAGGCTTAGGTTAAACATGGGATAAAACATTCAATGCAGTGTTTGCTGCGCTTTTACTTGATGCAGAAAAGATGGCTTCGAGAGAATTTGATGCTGCAAGTAGCCCCGCCGATTTTAAAGCCCTCGTTGTATCGGCTGTCAAAAGTAAAATGCGACGCGGACGTCTTGAATTGACGCTACTGCAACCGTTAAATGCCCATCCAATTCAGGATGTTTAAGCTTTTCGTAAAGGTGACGTTAAAAGGAAGGAAAACACAATGCAAGGAACGGGGAACCAAACAGATTGCTTCGAGCAAGATTTCTCGAACAAGGGGAAATTGCAAATATGTAACGAAACATCTCAAAGAGTGGGAACGAACAATGAAAATAAACGAAGGATCATGGAGCAGCTGCTTCCACGACCGAGATTACATTTAATAACTGAGATTGGACGCTAAGAAAAAGGAAGGCAACATCTGCCTTAAGTTCGTCTGCGACGCAGATAACTGGAGCGTATACCAAGTTACGTCGCCCCTGGAATTTTAATATTATATAATGATATAATATATATATACATCGGAGGGTCCTTTTTAACTTTGTCAGCCCTTTGAACCATTCCTCAAGTTTTCCCATCTGCTTCCCATTAATCATTCTTCTTAAACTATTCCTTTATCATATTTACATTTAATAACATCTCATACAATTTAAAATTTTGCGCAACTTTTCATTTACATGCAAACGATATTATTCCGCCATCATAGTAATTTTATCTACATATTAATATCTCAGCCTGTAATTATTCAACATGGCTTCGAAGCCTCAGAGACAGATGATAAAACAAATTATTTCAACTATTTACCGTTTTGACCTGCACAAGCATTTTGTCCGAAAATTAAACATTTTTTTTTTTTTTCATCTTTTGAAAAAAATTAATGAACCTTAAATCTTTATTTCATTTAAAATTTTGTATTGGAAACCGCCACCTTTTTCATGCGGACAAAGGAAAAAAAGTTTACTCTCCTTCTTTTGTAATTTTTTAAAAAGCTTCGCTTCCATTGAATGTTCCCAGATGTAGATGACCCTTAATGGAATAGTCGGGTTCCCGTAACCTTAACTGAATTTAAGGATCCGCTAATGCATTAAACCCATCGGAAAACCGAGATGAAGCAATGGTTTTGTGAGTGCTCCCCCGACGTCCACTAGAAATCTTAAGCTTTCTCGCAAATAACACATCTCCCTTGGGTATAATATTGTCTGAGGCTGAAGAAATGTCTAAAACTCAGAATCTACCGCCTTTTCAATCTATTTCCTTATTTAATGGATGTGATGATTTTAATATTTCATGTTCCTTAAGCATAAGATTATATTTACATTATACAATTTAATCTGCTGTCAGACAATTTTGGCGGCTATCTGATACCTTTATATGAAAATACCTGTATTCTAAATGTTTCCCTATTTCGTTTTAATGATTTTTGCGTTTTTGACACAATAATCAGAACTGAGACGGAACATTAAAAAAAAAAAAATTATATTTATTCGTCCTACACGATCTTTTTTCCACATGTCTCTTTCATAAAATATTTTTACAACAAAAATCTTATTAAGAGGTTTATTTTTTTTTTTTTCTTGGATCATTATATTCAATGATCCTTCGATATCCCGGTGCATAATGTAATTGAAGGAGAGAATGCGAATCGTATCCTTTTTAAAGCAGTCATTTGAAATAATTAGTCGGTATATGGGAGATATTTTTGCCGAGAAGAGCAATATGCTGTCGCGATGTGGTTTTTGACCTCCTCGGAATGTTAGTTATAATTATTAAGTCCAAAGGAATTCACTCGAGATGGATTAAGAAACGTGGTATTAGCCAATTTCGGAACCACAAGGCAGAAAGTGCCTAATGGCAGTGTCATTTGCACCGCACCTAATGGTCATAAAAACTACTTCTGTATTATTAGGTAAAGCATTCTTCAAAGCATGTATATTAGATAAAGATTTTCATTCTTAAAGCTGATCCACGTATTCGATATTATAAATTTTCGGTTTTAATTCGATGAAGTAAAAACGAAGTGCGTGATCAGATTTCCTTAGGTGAGGAAAAACCTAAATCGGTCAATTTGCAGAAGGCAGACAAGGCGATTGTACGGGTTTTAAGCATTTGCCTGCATGGACGTGAGTCATGCCGCAGCTATGCATGTGTTGTTTTCGCTCCATACATGTATTATCACATTGCACATATTAACAAGCTGTGCATATTCAATTTACACGTACGCCCGGCGAGGGAATTTTACGGTAGTGCAAGAACGGTCGTCATCATTTAATAACAATTATGTTGATAATTTAACCGAGACAGAATAAACATAAGTTCGTGATCTGGCTTTCAGGTTCATTTGCATTAGTTTCCTTACATTTCATGTTCATTCCACCCAAATTTTTTACTAATTCTTCGAGATCGACAAACTTAAATTTCTATTTATGACGGATGAAGTAAAAATTGAATCTGATTATGGTTTTTTTTTTTTGTTTAAAAGATACAAATCATGCCCATGATAATTGGTATCTAGCAGCTACGTTTTTGAATAATCTGATAAATATGTTTAAAAATTGGATTATTAAAATATATTGGCATAAACGGTGAAATATTGCACGTTAAATTGTTTTTTGTACTTACATAAAGCTAAGACAAAACTGCGCTGGAAAAAGTTGAGAAACCGGGAAAGTAGCGCTATAAAAACTCTGATATTAGAATAATGAGATGCTAAAACTTTGTCGCCTCCGTCAAATTGCAAATCTCTCGCATTATGCATGAGAGTTATATAAAAATGATGTGTACAAGAGAGGTGTATGAGATTAACCGATTTTTATCAAAAAAATATTTGCATACAACTTAAGAGTCTACACATAAACCATCTTCAGAACACTTCAACTCAAAAGTAAAACCGTGTCACTTTAGGAATAAATAAACTTAACTTTTGTTAGCCCTTTATAAAGGGACAATCTTAGCAAGTATGTTGATACTTTACAACACCTTACTCTCATACCAATTCAAATGTATAAATAATTCTAAACGGAACTATCTGCCTAATAACCGATAATTATGTCTTCAGCAATCATAACATACAGCAAATATTTTTAAAAAAATTTTTATAGCAAATTTAATCTTTCTCTCAGACTAAACATTGCATTGTATAAACTTAATACTGCAAATAGTCATTTTACATATAATTTAGAATTTTTTTCATATTCGCAAAAAATTAATATGCTAAGAATATCATATACTTGCCATAAAATATAATCGGATAAATTGTAGACTGCATATCTCGCGATTTTGCATACTTTCTTGGGTTTATTTTCACAGAAAACAAATATTTATATATTTATTTAGATATCCACAGAATTATATGTGCTTATATTATCCTATGATAAAATAACAATTATCTTTCTTACCATTAAATGATTTTACTTCACTACTTTTCTTAATTTACGACAACGAGAGAATGAGAAAAATTAGTTAATCTGATATTACCATTAAATCTTCAATAATACATAGTATGTTTGAATAAGGCATAATAAACTTTCTTTTTGTAATTTTGAAGACACGATTGATATTGTAAAATTTGTAAATATACCCCAAAGAGGGGTAAAATTAATATACAATATAACTCGCACTTTATTACGCCATTTGTTACCAATTTTTCATGCAGTTTTTATCTTGTTTAAAGTATATATAATTTCATATATATATTTGTTATCTTTTTCTTGCTTTTAGTCTTTTGTATGCCGTAAACACAAAGATTTGATCTTCTCAGTCGCTTTTCCAATAAATTTACTTTGCATTCCCATGGTTTCCATAGAGAATTCCCTCTTCTCTCTCTCCTTCCCCTATTCCTGCAATAACTTTTCTATAATATACAGTCTTACAGTATTTATTTCACAGAAGATTTAGATATGTTCCTAATATCTTTGGAGATGACACAATATGCTCTTCCTTCATGTTCAGTTTATATTTTGCTTTTTAAAACGGGGTGGGGAGCGGAAAAAAGCTTAAAATCGACTTACGTTCCATATCTCCGTAATCAGAGACAATCTAAATGTCAGAAACAAATATATTAAAACCGTTCGGTGATATTTTCAACGATATATTCCGAATTTCCATTAGACTTAGTTGAGCTGTTTTATTATAAATGCTTTCCTTTCCTTTTCAATTATTAATGCTTCAATTTTCTTTCTTTCTTTTTTTTTTTTTTTTTTAAATCTCCATCGGTGAAAATGTTCCCCCCTTGTGATATTCGCATCTCAGCAGCTATAGCGAGATTCAACCGTATCTGGTTAAGCAGCGGTAAAAACCAGTTCATTCCTGCAAGGCAGTAAGTTGACCCATATTGCAGCTACCAGTGAATAGCAGAAGAGTGAAGTATTCATAATATGAAAAGGAAAAATGGGATTACAGAAGAGGGTAGACAAGCGAAACGAAGAATCGCTCATTCGAAAAGGGCGGCGCAATAACCCATTTAAAACGAATTGGATGATGTTCCACTTTCGTTAAATACAGATCCAAGGGTCTTTAACATTAATTATCGTCGGAACAAAAAAATAAAATCCAAGTCGCATTTTCTACTCTTTTATTATTGGTAATTTTATCCATGTAAATAAAGAATCGGTTTGATTTAATATGGGCGATTAATGAAGTTGTAACACAAAAGAATGACGCATCCTTCCAAGACGCAGCAATTTTGAGACCCAAACTAGGTAATAAAGTAAATCTTTGATCTGACAAAATCCATCCGACATCCACTTAAGAGACAAAAACATTGTTCCCTCACTTACAACCGGGTTTGAATATTGTGCAAGCCCTGTTTTGGCGGTCTAAGATGGAAGAAAAACATCAGAAATGCAACCTTTAAATTCTCGATAATGCTCCCGGTTAATTATATAAAGAAAATTCCCTATGCGTTGTTCGTAATGTACCAAATTATGGAACACATCAGCGTTTATTCTTAAAGCTTTTGATTGACTTTATATACGGAATGAATTAACGATGTTCTAGTTTTCCACGCCAAAAAGATTTTATTATCATTCGGTGAAATGGAAAACGTAGAGTTAGATAAGAGTTACATGGAGGTACATTCGATACGCAATAATATGCTGCACAAATAACATGGAGGTTCTTTTTATAAAGCGAAATAAATGCGATATTTCGATGAATTTATAATATCGCTCCGGAATGTTCAACCAATTTTTGCCTAATTAAAATAAAGCAGTGAAATTCGAATACGTACGAAGACGACAGGAATTTATAATTGATAATTATGTCTTGAATAATATGAAGCTTAAAAATATAGAATTACACACGCTCTGTCCGCATAAAGCGTTCGCCATATTCCAGTTGAATGGTAATTTTTCCAGCTTACTTCCCTTAAAAGCTGGCGTACTATGTCGCAATATTTTCCACTCCCCTCTCCTTTCATTTACCCGAGCTCAATGTTATGACGGGGACCGATCGATAAGCTCTCCGAACCCCTTTTCCTTCTCCAGCATTCCCATCCCTTCGTGGGATATCCGGAATCACCCTTCTTGCCCTCAGGGCTACCATTGAATTTATCCCGTATTTTCGATTGGAATTCCCTTCATCCCATTCATTTTTCCATCTGGAGAATATTTTTCCCCGTAAATTCTCTATCAAACTTTAAATCCACTGCTCGTACAAGATAATAAGGTAATGTCGTTAAACCATACCAAAGGCTAATAATTACTTGTACTTAAAACACGATTCACAAAAGTAAATGTTTTTTAAGAAAGATCGGGGCATTTCGGATACTGGAAAAGATTCGGAATTTACTCAAATAGAACATGATTAATTTGTAGCTTTTAAACCGTGTACTGATCCGACTTTTAATCTCACCATTCGCATTCTTCCTGGCTGCATGCAAATTTTTTCGGTGTTAAAGTCGTTGAAAATTATTAAAAATAATTAATTAAAGAAACCCGAACACGAACTGGAAAGGAAAAAATATTCTTACAGATAAAATTAAAACGTTCCAAAAAAAAATTTTTAAAGTTTATCAAATTTGATCAAATTTATCCGCTTTTATGACATCTGCCTGTAACTGTAGCACAGTATTCAAAAAAATGCATTTTAATACAACAACTAATTCGAATCATCGGTCATGCAGTTAAATATTTAAATTATATCAAATTTTTAACCATATCAAGCATGCCAGCTGAATTAAATAATACCATACAGAAAAAAAAATATATTAAATGTGGACATAAAAAAAATTTCTTTTCGTTTACAATATTAATAAACCGGAACAAAGGTTTGTAAATAGAATATTTATAAATCAATGCTCACAAAAATTTAAAATATATATAATAAAGAATCATAATAAATTGTAATTATATGATCTACATCTTTAATATTTATCATTAATCGTTATTTTCGTGCATTAATGTTGTACCGTTAAACGTTATTTGACAATGTACAAATAATATTATTAATATAATTACTTTTCTTGATTAGCAATCTGTGGGATTTATTCAGTTCAGATTTTCGGGAGGGGAAGAGCACAATTCAGATTAGAATTTCAATTTAGGTGTAGCAATTTAACGAGATGGCAAAGGGAGCAATTTCTCGGTTTTCGATCATTCAAAAAGGCTTGGAAATTATTTGAATCAACAGACAAAACTAATTTTTTCACCGTGATGGAGAATTGAAGCCAAATTACGATTATTTTGTTGCAGTCAATATTTCCGAAAGCAGTCGCAGATGAATCGGGAACTGTTAATAATTCATGAAAGCTACAGAGCTTCTGCGGAAAAATCAAGAAAAGGGCATTTATTTTTTATGGATGCATTTCACTAGGGGAACAAAAAGCATTTGAACCGAATTACGGGATTATAGTCCCAATCAGTTAATTTTACATTAACGCTTTTGTTTACAAGCAGTTTCAGTTAGGTGCAGGTTTCATCACGGCAGAAAAATCATTAAGAGAATATTGCAGAAACTAAACGTTCGCTTCATTTGGTGTACATTGAGAAATTAATTAATCCGATTAAAAAAAAATCTGTGATAGGAGAGAGTTAAGTAAATGATTAAGTAAACGTTAAACCTATGGCCAAATTATATTTCAGAAAATAAAAAACTTGAATGCCTCACATAATATTTTTAAAATAATATAACATAGTCAATGATATGATATTGATTTATTTTTTTATTTCATTTATTCATTTTTTAAATTTTAAATATTTAATTGGATGGAATATAGGTCACAAAATTGAACAAACAACAACTTAACATTGTTTAACACTAATTTTCATTCAACAATATAAGGTTTTTATAAAATTTTTAATATTTTGAAATATTTATTATAAAAAAAGCACGGTATATTTTTAATCTCTATAAGTTAGTATTAGAAACCAATATAAAATAACATCGAATTATGATAAAAGTCGAAAAAGGGAAGAAAAATATCCTTAGGTGGAAAACCAGTTAATATATCAAAAATTATTCAATTGGAGCATATAATGTAATAGGAATAATATTATCATGATCGTGATGCTAAGAGTAAACAGATAATTTTAATCAATAAAAATATTCTTTCTGTGAGAGAATTATAAAGTCACACGTAAAAATTAAAAATTAAACTAATTCTAAGTCTGCAAATATAAGATATCTAATATAATAAATTATATTCTCAATAATAATCTTACTTAGTTATAATGTCTTATCAACTATATTTATTTTTGTTAGTAATAAATTTAATAATTGTTTTATCACATATAAAATTTTATTAACATATTGTTAATTAATTTGCATTACTTATATTGTATATTAATTGATTTTACAACTAATTATCTTCTATTCTTTATTAATTAATTAAAACTACGATATAATTAGTTATTATTTACACTGATGTAAAATGTTTATGGAAAATTCAGAGAACACGATTTTATAACAATTCAGACCAATTATATATATATATACATTTCGTAGAAAACTGGGATTTGTTCGTGAAACGATTTCATATTTTATGTATTACAAATGAAAAATCCGGAATTTGAAAAGAAGGAAGTAATATAAAAATCGCAAAGTAAAATGAAAACGGGTCAAAGACGAATCAATCCGGCAACAAGAAATTGGATCTAAACTGTACCAACAACAGGAAAAATCTTTGCACAATTTATAACAAAATACTGGAAAAACTTTTTTTTTTTTAAAGCGAATCACAAGTTTCCATCAAACATTGCCACATCAGAAGCGGATGAAGCAAGGAATATTATCCGCAAAATCTGTTAATATCGCGAAATTCATACAAAATTTCCGCGATCTAGAATTCTTAATCAAATAAATTCGAATATTAAAAAAATTAGGAAAACCCGGGAAATTTTGGTTACCTTTTCAACTGCGGGCTCTTCATTCATAAATAAACATCTACAAATTACATATCTGCATCTAATTTAATTACTATTAATGGCTTCAACGCCGTTGGGAGATATCGGAGGTTGTAAACCAAAATATGTATAAATAAATCCATAATAAATGGATGTAATTTGTTCCGTAAGATTAACCAATCTATATGGCTGTTGAATGTTCCGTAAGATTAGCCACGTAATTTGAGTTCTTAGTCAACAATTTTCCTCAAATACAGAACCAAGATAATCTTCTTTATCTTTTACATAAATCACGTATGCCATCTCGATTGCAATCATCTTCGACTTGAATACCAATACAATCATACGAAACGCATATCATGCAACCTACATTATACAAAAACGCACACGTAGGAAGATCACTTTCTTTCGGAAAACGAATTTTTAATTTAACATTAAAAATCTTGTAAATAGAACCATCATTATAAATAAACAATCGTCGTTTGGACCAATCTACATTCCTGAATTTCCGTCACCGAAGTTCAGTATCAATACCCACATCTCCGCACGGAACTATATCACTATCATAAATAAAAGTTTTGTCCGAAAATCCGTATTTCCGATTTTTAAATGCAAATCTTATACGACTTTGACATCCAACAAAAAAATTATACCGTCTTCACATCGAATACAATCAGCCTCCAGCGAATAATTTTCAATCTCATATTTTCCATAATCTCGTCAATTACAGCAGGATATGCGGATGACCGTTTCACAATTTGGACCGTATGAGTTTATTTATTGTTAAAGATTTGAAGGATCGTCAACCGATTAACCTGACTTAATATTTGAGAAAAATGATTGACTACGGAATTCACATTACATGGTTAATCTTACGGAACATTCAACAGCCATACAGATCGGTTAATCTTACGGAACAAATTACATCCACATAGGAGGATTTATTTTTCGACGTTTTGGTTTATAGCCTCCGACGTTCTCAATGGAGGGTTTCGAGCATTCGATAATAAATTCATAGGCAACACACCACGAACCAGGAGGGGGATCTACATTTGATAAATTTAATGTTTACCCCGAGAACATAAATGAATTAGGCGCGTCTCATTTTGGGGTTATTCAGGAAGGAGCATTAGAAGGAATTTACCATCGTTTATAGTGGCAGCTGAATCCGAAAATCGTGACATCAATTGTCATTAAAAAGCTTCCATTCCCAATTATCCGCCATAATTATGGTTCTTTTATAATTTTAGGATCCTCAAAACGTTCACGGTTTACTGTGATTTATGTCAAAAATTGAGAAATTTAATTTTCCAACTGTCTTGATTAAAGTAAAAACTTTAAACTTCCCTGAAATCAACTTGTTCCCTAGATGTACGAAAGTAGATTATTACACATTGTTAATTATATGGTATTAAGAGGAACTGGCAAAGTAATCTTCCTACAAATGGATAACGGCGTGTAATTCTAGTGCTTATTTTCCCCTAAATCTGCATATGTGAATTTTGTAAATAAGTAAAAAAAAAAAATGTTACTATAACCGGTAAGTACATAAAAAGATTTGCTGAAACCAAAGTTCATTTACGGATACCGCAGACCGTTATATCCACGTTAAGCCGTACGGGAAAGATTAAGCGCTTTTTTGGTCAAGAGACCAGCTTCTTTGTCCGATCATTTACGGCAGCATATTAATATTTATACGTTAGAAATCTCATACTTTTCATTTACAAAATTTGAAAATTAAACGGAACTGAGTATCGCAATTAACCGTTCGCTGTTTAGATAATGTAACGTCTAGGCAAGGGAAGAAGCATTTATTTCCCCATATGATGGCACCTCGACAGTAATACAATGCATCAGACGCTATTTTATTTTCAGGTTCCAGAATTTAAGGACAATTCCTTTGTCAAATTGAAGTTTCTCACTCATTCATTCACCTTTTCTCAGCATGCAAAGACCCATTCGATTCCCATCCCGAGCTTGATTCATTCCGTCGGTCAAAATTGAATTATAAACCTACCAAAATTGAATTCCGGTTTAAATTATAGCAAAGGAAGGGAATTTGACCGTGTTCAAGAGGAAAACTCGCAGAACTTTTCATTTTCCTTTTATTTGATTTAGTAGCGGGAAGGCCCGGAAATGTGGAAAGGCTAATTTCGTATGCCGCTACTCTCCTCGTGTTTTGGTTGAATAAAAATTAACTTTATTTAATTATTTTGATTCCCCGATTTCTTGGACGCCGAAAAAACTCGATCCCATCGGACGACTCACGTTCAAGAAGTAAAATATAACAAATTTTGGAAAAAATCTCACGGTAAACCTTTAACAGGACAATTCGTACAATTATGTTTCACGTATGTCGAATATACCACTTTAGGCAAAGGACACAACCTTAATTAACTTATTTTTTCGGAAATGCAAAATCGGGATTCACCATCAAAGCAAGATGATGATATAAAAAGGAAAAAAATTTTAATAAATTTCATCGAAGCTTTTTTCCGCCATAAATTAAACATTATTTTCTTTTTTATGCGGGAAATATGGAGAAATGGGATTCGATGATGAAAATCGGGAAAGAAAATTATCTTCCTGCTGAATTTTTCCGTCGATCGCAATAAAATGTCGTGCCTTGGGAAAACATTTTAGCGAATATTAATAACCAAAGGCTTTTCATTGCTATCAAAACCAAAGGGAAACGTAATGCAATATTTTGCGATAATTTCATGAAATTTCATTCTGTTAATTATAAAATCAAGAAAACATAGTAGAAAAGGGGGAAATACTTCAAAGGGATGACTTTGTCACTGCCATTTTCTCATTGCGATTACTGACTTATTGTGAAAGATTCAATGTCTTATTCGAACACTTCCATATTTTTTATCTACTATTAGCATCTATCACGGTTGTAAATTATTTCTCTTCCACTATGTTGATCGGTTGTCAATTTAAGAAAAAAAAAAAAGAAAAAAAGCGAGGATTAAAATTCTATTTAATAAGGAATAACGCGCGTTATGGCGATTGAAAAAGGAATCGCTTTTTAATAAATGTAAATAAAAAAAAGGAAACTCGTTAATAATTCTTAGGTATTCAAAATTATTCAGGTAATGCCGCAAAAAGGAAAATGAAACGTCAGCAAAGCGGACATTACCCACCCCCGGCTAGCAAAAACTTTACGCCACAGCAAGTGGAGCTCCAGGATCCGGGGACGGGAAAAGTGCAGGGTTGGCGGGAGTCTGGGGAGTACTCCGGAGTTGTGACGGCAAGTTACATTGATCCCGATCCAGGTATCGATCTGTAAGGTCCTGCCTCCGGCCGACGGCGTGCTCGACGCTGCTGTCGGCCCGCGGGCGCAGCAAACTCCTCCTCGTCACCCTCTGCCCGAAAAATTTCGGTGTTCGTAGATAATTCGTGTTCCACAATTGAAATCGGACCGCGGTTAGCATTTCAAAATTTTCCTTTCGGGACTGCGTCCTGCGGAGGGGAAAATACCTGAAAAATTATCGGCCAGACCCTGCATATTATCTTACGACCGCTCCGGTTCCTCCTTTTCCCTTTGCGAGATACAAAAAAAAAAAAAAAAAAAAACACAATTCATACTTATTTATGTGCATGTAACAATAACAGCGTAAATAATCAGAATCTTAGGGCTATCCCGATACTGTTGAAACAACCATTGATCATCCTTTCCGGACAGTTATCAAAATTAAATGGAACGTTTACATAATTAAAAAAGAAAATATTATATAATATTTGAAACTGATGAATCCATTTAACGTGCAAAAAATTCCTTAGGATTTTTTTCGGCAAAAGTCAAAAGAATTCTAATAAATTTATCGACGCGCAAATGCATACATTATTTATGATGAAATAATGCAAGTTTTTATTAACCCGCATAAAAACTGTTAGCTGCCGTAGATAAAAATACCAATTATTCCAACGTTATATTAATTTTAAAACGTTAGATTACAAAGTCGAGACAAACCGTTTAATTGTGCAAGAACAAAACCATAATAAAGTTTGCATTTTTCCAGCAATCCCTGACGAAAGAAGCAAATGAGGAAAAAATTTTCGGCGAAATTAACACGCACAACATGGGCTTAAGTCGGAAATAATTTTCTTTCCAGGGATCCATGAAATTGAGAGTCTCTGAATATCTCAAATTTTCTCGCTTCGGAAAAAACTTTTCGGTTTTCCAGTCTTATGCGTCAATGTCTTGAATCTTAATTCCTGGCTTTTTTATTCCTAAGTTCTGAGTGGTATAAAGCGGAAAAAAAAAAAAAAAAAAGAAAAAGAAAGATAAAGGAAAGGAAAAGTAAAAACGTGCCTGGAAAATTTAATTTTTTTTTGCGCCATTTTTTTTTTTTTTTTTGTTTTCACGTTTCAATTTGTAAATAGCTTCCAAAATTTTTCACGCAATATGGAACGTCTCATGATTAATATCTCATCTTTTCCGCACCGCGATTGGATTGTGACAGGAGAATAGTCTTAACCCTGTCTCCCAATATGCATTTAGCCATCACCAGGATAAAAAAAAAAAAAAAAAAACAATTCAACGACTTAGAAGTGAAATGCCGCTTATCATTGGGAAAGTTAGTTATTATTTAATAACCGAAATTTCTTTTATCAAAGCTTGCGGAACTTCGAATACTTGTAATTTGACTTTTTTTTTTCTAATGTCGCATCCGTAAAAACAAAATGAAATGCAACATAACTTTCAAATGCACATCCTACATATTACAGCACATTATAAGTTTTTAATACTTTGTTAAGCAACATCATACAATTAACTATTAATTCTGAGGATTATAATTATACAACTAATAACTTATTTAATATTCATTAAATGAAATTATTTTTTTCATATTTACACGTTTGCAGTAATATTGCAAATAAATAAATAAATAATTATTATGGTTAAAAACTTTTTTTGATTTTTCTGTTTCATTACTTTTCCTTGAAATAACTGTTATGGATTGGTTTTCATTGAAATGCCTTATAATGTCATTATTCAAATAAAAATTCTGTTTTAAAATTTAATATTCAAAAGTTAAAAACCAACATTTGTATTGGAAACAAGATGTTCCATTCTCTCTAGTGAATAATTTTATTTCATTCTATTTTTGAAAGATTCAGAAATAAAAATTCAACATTAATGATATTAGAAAAAATTAATATTTAAAACAATAATATAGATAAAAATTAGATATTTAAAAATATCTTGCGGCACTGCACTAATATCAATACTATTTATATCCCATAAAATTTTCATAATTTTAGTCTAAATAAAGACTTACCACATAATTCATTTCTCATTCTTTAAATTAATACCAATGTAAATTATATAACAGTTATGAATGCACACATTAATTTTTCATCTTCCCAACTTTTTATAAGTAAGACTAAAGATAGAATGTGAACAATAGCAAAATTTGTTATTAGTTTCAATAATAATAATAAGAAAATGATGAACTAGTGTTTAACTCAATTTTTTATAAGAAATGAAAACAGTAACTAAAACTGTATGTATGAAGTAAAACTCAATTTCATTCAAAAAAAGCATGAAAATATAAATTTATGAATATTGTTTTGAAGTGGTATTACATATATTAATTTATTTAAATTAGTAAAATAAATTTCACATCACATAAATAATTGAAAAAAAAATTTTTTTGAAATTGTAAAAATAAATGTTTACTACGAAATTTTTTAAAATAAATCCTTATATTTAATATAGACATTTTTGGTATATTTACTATCATAACATTTCAGTTAAGATGGAAGAGAAAATTATTTTAAATGTTTCAAATAATATTTTATAATGAAATACGATAAAATAATTTCGGATTATTCCTAAAGACTGATGGATACTACTCACAGCAATAACATGATAAGATGAAGTCAAACCTCTGTCAAATTAAATATCTTTATTGCTTTCCTGAACAAAAAATGCCACTTCATGAATGAAGAGAGGTTAGGAAGCACTGTTCGACATGAAGTTTTTGTCATTCCTTTATAATTATTAAACAAAATTATCACGAAAATGAAAAATTCACTTATCTTATGCATAAACCCATTCATGTAGTCTGATTTTGCGTTAAAACTCTTTACTTTTAATTTAAAGTGATAAAATTAGGTGAAAAAAAATCGTTTCAAATATGGACATTAAACAACATCGTTAACACGCATTGCCAACATTATAAATTACCATTAATACACCATTTTTATCTTCGAATAGGTGCGGTGATATTTGAAACTTTCGTTAGCGAAAATTTGACTAATGAGAAGCCCAAGATATGAAAATATCACAGTACATATAATTAAAGTATGTTGTTTTGAGAGATCGAACTCTTTTGCGTGTGAAATCTTCATGTACAGTAACCACGGGTTAAGCGGGTTTATGCATCTGTATTTTACTTGGAACGGGGCTTAACAATCCGACACGAATTATTTTGCTCTTAATTGCAATTAATCTCTTTCCTTGCCCGGCTAGAAGTGTTCGATCGCCACAAGCCGTCGTCGCCTTTGAATTTCTTTCTTAAAACTGTCACAATACCGCTCTGGCAATGAGGTTCGATCTGCCGAACTGCCAAATAATAATCTCAGACTCGCCCAACAATCTCTTTGATCTCATTTAAACAAAAGCGGATCACTTATCGACCGTCTTTGGATAGGATTCTGAATCGAAATAAATCAACATTTTAAGTAATAAACTATTATTAAAATAAAATATGCTCTTCTTACCGTAAACAAAATGGAGAACTCGAGAAATTTGTAATTGATTTTGCTAAAACGGTCAAAGTTTCATATCACGAACCATTATTTAAACAATTAAAAAACATTAAAACCATTTATTAATTATTAGTTGTACTCTAATTTTAAAACTTCATAAACTAATAAAAAAATTAAAAAAACTAAAAAACAATAACTTTAACATTGTGTACAACGTTTAATCTTCATGTTGCGAGACTGTGTATCGGAACCGATGGCGTGGGAAAAACTCAGGTTTTACTTTTTCCCCAAATTTTCCAGACAGAAACATCGACTGCACACAGCTATTGCGAATTTCTCTTATCTAACATAAAACTAAAATCTCAACAAGGTCCAGCAAAAAAAAAAAAAAAAAGATCTCAAAAGAAATTAGATAAAGTTAAAAATATATCAAATAGACGGAAATCTTTAGAATAAAAAAAATAATAAAATAACAATTAAGAGCCTAAAACAAAAATGACAATCAAACAACCTAAAATTACTCCTACAAAATAACATTAGATTTATATAAAAGCAATTCGTAAGTCACTTTTTTGTTTTTAGATTTTCAAAATTGCGCGCATTAAAAATTATTCGATACATTCTTACAAATGTTAAAATTTAAATTAAATAGCAAAAGTTTGTGTTAATCCAGTTTGTAATTTTTATGCGTTATTTGTTTCATTCACGCCTAGTCTCTGCGTCGGATCGTGAACAAGATGAATATCTGGATTTTCTTGAAGTATCTTCCTTTTCATTTCTTCTCCAGCTTCTTGAACGTCTCTAAAGTGTAAAATGTAATTATTCGAGTATAATGGGCACCTGAAAATAATTTTAAAGTTTCTAATCTGGAAGTCGTCCACTGCCGTCGTTAGCGATAAAAGCCTTAACGTCAGCACTTACCTATCGAATTTGGATCCACCCGCTCCATTAAAATGAGAATAATCCTGTACGGTCGAGCCGCAGACGTAGCACATCTTCGTGCCGCACTCGCACACTATTTTATTGCAACCGTCCAACTTGATAAACTTCTTATTGCAGGTAGAACACGATCGAATCAATTTCTCGGACATTGCCTCTTCGATCTTCAGCCTGAATGCAATATCTTTCGGCCTCTCCACCTCTTCGCAAGCAAGGGGAATGTGATTTTCTTCCTTGCACAACCTAATTCGATTCAAAATCGAAGTGGCTTTAGCTCGAAGCAAATGAGAACGTCCCTAAGAAAGTTTCCGCTTGTGTTTACCTGCAGGTTTCTCTCAGGCAGTCTTCGTTCTTGCACAGAAATAATTTATCCTCCGCAGCAGGGATGTAGGCGTAATCGCAAGACGGACACGTCTCCAAATCGGGCAGGCAGGCCTTTTCGATTTCGTTCACTGCCCTTTTCTGCGTTATTTTCACGAACAGAGATTGCTTAAGAAACTTTCTCAAAACCTCAACCGTGTACTCCGCGTCGCAGTTTTCGGTCAGGCACGGGAATATGCTGCTCCCGCTTGCAAACGAAATTTCGACGAAGCTGTTTGAAAGAAAATGCGAACAGGAATTACAATTGCAGGCATCGATTTTTGATTTTTCCAAAAGGAAAAACAGGGAAATCTTTTAAATTTTTCGGTATGGTCGTAAACATTTTTGATCTGTCATCCGACCGGTATGCCCAACGCTCCACTGCAGCGATTCTCCTGTCAACGCGATTCTTAGCGGTGCGCATGTTTTACCTCATTAAATTCGACAAAAATTTGATCGCCACGTTAAATTAACGCTAATTTTTGAGCGAGCCGAAGCACGCAGTGCTTAATGGAAACGTGCAAATTAATTTTTAATTCCCACCTCATTCAGTGAGCAGAATCGTAAGTTTCACCTAATATATGTTGAAGAATAAAATAATTGAAATGTTTCCGGATGAAATTAAAAAAAAAAAAATCTCAAAAATTAAGTAAAATTAATTGTTTGAATTATTGAAATCTGTCACTTAAAATTGTTTTGATCGAGTTATTTGCACCAAAAAAATTTTGACTTCTATCTTTGTCATTAAAAAATTCTTATAAACGAAATAATTTCATATGCTGATTGAAACCATCCAATGACCAGATGAAGCAAAAGCTTTTTCCTCACCGGGTGAGACAATTTCTGCACGATATATGTCCTTCGGGGCATGTCACTGCTTCGGATGAAATAAGTTTGTCTTCATAGCAGCAGTCACATTCCAAAAAGGTATTATTCATTTCTGACATAATAATTTCAGCTTGCCTTTGGTTCTTTTCCAGTTCCAGATAGTTTAATATTTCCTGTTTGTGAGCGACGAATGAAATCTGCAAAACAATTTTTTAATCGTTCAATTCAAAAATTAACATTATAAGCAGCTTCGCATGTGGAACATGGATCAAAACCGGGAACAGGCATGAATTCAGTAAACCTTTCGGAGAAAGGTAAGAAAAATGTGATCCTCAATCGCAGAAACGCCATTTTCCCTGTGCAACTTGTTAAAATATTAATTTAAAAAAAAAAAGAAAAAGCGATTTCGATTTTCACCGTCTCGTCCTTTATCTCGATTCAGCAAAAGCTGCAGTGCGCCGTCAGCGAGCTTGAAGCGTTTTTCCATCGAAATCCAAATCAAGCGGACAGGATTTCCTTAGCGTGCGATTAAAAAAAAAAAAAAAAAAAAAAAAAAAAAATAATAATAATAATAATAATTGTCCAATAACGGACAGCAAATGCATTTCGGCACGAAATCTGCGACAGCTTTTTACACGGATTCCCGAAGTCGAACTCAGTCGTCACATCCTTACCTGTTGCAAAAATAATTCGTCAAAATTCTCCTGCAGCAAATTCTTCTGAATTTCTGAATTATACAAGTAGTTTTTGTCCAGCAATTCACAGGTCGCTACGATGCTTCCGTTGCACTGCTGAAAGGCGTCCGACAACTGAAAATCATCCAGTTCCGCGTAACGCTGCTGCAAATATTTCAACGCTACGCTGTTGTCCGTGGTGCTATTCGCTTTTCCGGTATTTCCGCCTATAAAATTGACGTTGTTAAACATTTTTTTTTTTTTAACTTTCAGCAGAATAATAAACGCAACAATAATCATTGAAAACCCTAATAAAACCATCAATTTTTTAATTAATCAATAATTATACCTAAGTTGCAAGAAAAAAAACATTTTGCAGAACCGAAAACGGATTGTCATTTACTCCAGCATTAAAAACCTTAAAACTGATTCGCATAAATGTTTGTCCAACTCACCTAGAAAAAATTCCTCTGGATTCGGTACCTTATCCAGAAAATTACTAATTTCAAAGTTCGAAATGTAATATTTCCATAGTTTTTCCCTCTCCCGAAACTTTGCGTCTTTCACCGAAGCTTTCGGATAGTTTTTAGATTCCAACAAGTTAAATATAAATTCGGTTATTAGTACCCAATCGTCTGAAATTACATTATTCCAAATTTCGATTCTGCTGTCACAAATATTTATTTCAAGTTTCATTTTCGGGCCGGTCGGGAAGCAGATAAAGAAAAAAAGGAAAAAGAAAAAAAAAATAAATAAGCAAATCATATTTTTCTTCAATCCAAGGAACATATCGTTGAACGAGGCAGCTTTTTAACAGTGATTGAAAACATTTTATCCACGGCATTTTTAACAGAATGTTACCGTTAAATTTTGCAGTTTCTCTTGTAAGAAAATCGGGATCGGCATCTGGCAATATCTGATATATATCTGCCATTCTTGAATTCAACTCTTCTTCACGTCTCTGTATTTCAATCGTGCGTTCGTCCACTGCTTCGTTATCACCTTTAAAAGATGAAAAAAAAAATAAATATTAAAAAAAAAAGGCTTATCAAATGAGCTATAAAAATCAACACATTTTCCATGCCTTCGTAAATGCATTTGCTGTTGGTATAAATAAGGTGCGAAATATCGAGTTTCAATAAAAAAAAAAAAAAAAAAGCTTTTTTCTTTTTTGCAGAGCTTCCTCCGGAGCGACAACCACGGATCCGCGCCTGCTGGAAGCTGCCGCGGGAAGCGACAGAAATCCCTGCAAATTCCAAATCGGTTGCACAAGAAACCGAAGGGGCGAAGGGTTTTCGTTCGAGATGGTGCGTTGGAAAAAAAAAAAAAAAAATATGCCTCGAAAAGGGATGAAATGTTTTCGCGACGTTACTTTGCCGCAATTTTAAATCTGCAAAATACCGCCCCGAAGACGGGAACCAACAGCATTTTTAATAATCGACGCTGCTGCAAGCTTCTAGCTGGTTCCCGTAAAAATGTAGAAAGACAACCCTTTCGATGAGCATTGAGCGACGTCTTCTTAAGTGTTTCTTTTCATGGCAAGCGTTTCGAATACACCTTTAAGGTTGGCTCCGCTAGCTCAGGCAGCTCACTCGGAAGGGAGCTGAAAATCTCTGTTAACGCGACACCGTGGACAGTCAAACTTTCCTTCGCCGTTTGAAATTGCTTGACAGTTCACTTCGATTTTTTTCCACAATTTCAAAAAGATGTACAAAAAGCAGAGCGAGAAAATTTCAAGCTCGCACTTCGAGTTCGCCGCTGTAATTTTTTTTTTTACCTTCAACCCCTCACCCCCTCCAAGTGCTATTAAAATTTGAGATTCACCATTAAAAGGGATGAATTCCTCCAAAGCAACTGGATCTCCTTCATTCGGGATATCTGTCGCCGATTTATTTTCATTTTTCATTTCCTGCGCTTTGATCATCTCACTCTGTATGAAGTCCAGAACTTCTGCATCGCTGTTCATAACGGATTTCCCTTTTTCACGCGCATAATTTTCATCTATGTTCGGTAAATGACTGGAAATCAAAGCCAAAACGAAATCCAGTCTTTCCTCCTTCATCTTTTCTATGAACGATGTCATATCCATGCCATTTGCTGCGGACTTCTTCCATTTTTTTGACACTTCCTCAAAATCTGAAATGAACAATTCGAATCGACGGATATTTATCAAATGGAAATTAAAAAAAAGGTTTTTTTTTTTCTTTTGCAAGAACACGTTTTCAAGTAATTTTTCTCCGCGTACAATTACCGAACTTGGAATCGAAACGGAAGGAAAAGTGGAGAAGGAGTCAAAGAGGAAGAACCTTTCGGATAAGTACACTTATCCGCTACGTGTGCCTCTTTACGTATTCTGTTGAATATTCAAAAAAGGCAGCCATTAGCACATTAAACGATGTGGTTCAAATCGCAATTAAAACTGTTTGAATGAGTCACAAGAGCCGTAAGAGAATTAAAAAAAAAAATAAAACCGATTTTGGAATTTGAAAACAATCAAAAATGCTGAATAGTCTTAATAAAACGTCATGCATGTGCTAAATACAGCTAATCATGACAGCAAGCAAGAAAAAGAAATATCGAAAATGACATGTACAGGAGAAGGCAATACAGAGCAAAATTTTCCCGGCAAACGATTATTTTAAAATTATCCCGTGAAAATAAAGACAAACAATATGCAAACATGGTTAAACGAGAGACCTTTTTCAATGTGATATTGCATAAAGTGTGCAATGTTTACATCACAAAAACTTAAATTTTGGTGGTACAAATTTTTCCTGTCCCGTCTCACGAAAGGATCATCAACCAGGATCAAGCAATCTATCCAAATGCATGCACGTGATGTTTTAATTGTGACAATCAAATGCAATTACCGTAAAATGGCAAATCATTTTTAAGGCGCCAGGAATCATCATCGTGTTCTGACGAACCATGGGGGACTTTGGAAGGGCTCTCGTCTGTGCGACAGGCACCGACAGCGGCCAAAGGGGCATCTGACGAAGTTCCGCAATCTCCGAGGCCCACACCGCACGACCCTTTGTCCAGTTCTAAAGGAGCGTTCGCTTCGTTTCCAGAACTCACATTCCCCGACAAAGGTTCCACCGTCTG
>JAOWBB010000898.1:0-46334 GCA_028565995.1 Ricinus marginatus | reverse complement strand
CACCTACCACCCCCCTTTTTTTTCCCCCCCCCCCCCCCCCCCCGTTCCCATTCACATCGTTAAGGATTCGAGCTTTTGTTCGCGGATCAAGCTATGCAGGGATTTTCTTGTAAAAAGTAACGCGAGGAGAATATTATGAAGTTCCACTGACTTGATCGAGGGAGATTGATTGCCTCGCTGAAAAAGATCCTCTGGAAACTTCAAATTTTACATGCCAGACATTAAAAAAAAAGAAAATAGAAAAATCAGCTCTGGAAAAGTTTGAGACTGGAAAAGCAGGGAAAATTGCCGGGTCGAAGCACTCGAAGCCCTGAACGTCGTATATTGAAGTTAAGGGAAATAGTAAATATTTTTTATTCATTGCCATCAGCGTACACGGGAAACTTGTAACTTACATAAAAAGGCTCGCATAAAGATAAAAAAGTCTGTTGTGAACTCCTCTAAAGTGTTTTTATAGGAATTTTCATCGGGATTTTATGAGGAAGATTTTTATTTTGTGAAACTTTTTTTTTTTTAAGAAAAACCCGATTTATGAGACGAAAGGATCTGGCTGCAGCAACCCCGAAAGCACGCAGAGGAGCAGACCCGTTCTGACAGTGCAGGAGATAAGTCGTGCCCTCCGGTCCGGTCTGGAGGATTTTTCGCCAAAAGGCGACGACATTCGACAAAGAATGGAAATTTCGACAGAACGCTGACGCAAAGTCCTGTCGCGTTTGAGTTAGACAAACACGGAGCTGGATCCGTCCTTCCTGCTTCGTTCCGATGCCTTCCGCACGGCTCGAGGTTTAAAAGGTTTTTCGGCGGACGTTCCCGCACCCGAGCCTTCCTGCGGTTTCTGCAGTTGGTCTCCGTCTTGCGCGCGGAAAAGTTCGATTTCCTCCGGGGAGCATTCTCCCGATTTGCCCGCGTTTTGACTCGATCAGCGGCGGAAAATCCTGTCGGTGGGGGGGGGGGGGAGAGGAAAGGACGCCGAAAGGTTCGGAATTCCATTTCTCCCGCAGATAAAAAGTTTTCGATTCACGGTCCGCGAAGCAGGACCGATCACGAGTCATTTAATTCCGAACGGAAAAGGAAGAAGAAAATGGCGGGAAGTTTCGGCAGCGGAAAACGCGAAAAGCGGTGCCATTTTTCCGGGTGACGTCACTAATCGAATGGCGAAATTTCCCCTCCGAAACGTGGAAACTTCGGAAAATTCAGCGGAGGGTTTACGTTTTCTCCTTTGATCGAATAAATCGCTTCCGCCTTTGAGGCTTTTCCAGGCGCGCGGATAGCGGCTCCGGAAGTGCCGCTTCCAGGCCGGATGCGGGAAAATTTTAAAATTCATCAGGCGGCCTCCGTTGTGTGCCTCCTTTCAAGACGCCATTAGACGAACGCCTCAAACGGCAACTTCATTACCGGAAGGGAAAATGTTCCGTGCCGGTGACGCGCCAGTCTGATATTAATGCCCGGCAGATTATAAAGAATTTATTAATTCTTGAAATGCTGCCGTTCCTCGATGCGTCGAACCGCAGCATGAGGCGACCGCTGATGCTTTTCCAGCGGAGAATGCTCCGTCTCCGAATTTTCTTCCCTCGCCTGTTTCTTTGCCTTGTTTCGTCTGGGGTTTACGGACTCAATTAGATTTTGAATTTTGATGCTCGAAAATTACAGGGAAAAGAATCTTTCGCCGGCTTTACCCCGGGCAAACCTTTCGTACTCCATTTGGGGAGAATTTTCAACATAGTTGTAAAATGTTTCCCCCCCCCCCACCCTTCGTACAGTGTACATATTTCGTTCAAAGTCTCCACGAACAACGTTCGCCAGTTTGCTGTCGGCGTCCAAAATAGATGCCGAAACCGAACGCATCTTCCTCGATTGAATATCTGGGGCCCGCAGCTCTTCTCTCCCAGTCAAGAGTTTTTAATTCAAAACTCTTACCGCAGCACGTACCTCTTGTGCCGACTCTCAAAACTTCGGAAAAGGTTCGAACCCTCGGAGGACGACGCCGTTTGGGAACCTCGTCACCGCACGTCTTTTCCCGCAGCGTCAACCTGAAGAATTTTCCTCTCCGTCTGTTGCGATCGGAGGCGAAACGAAAAAAAACGAAGGGCACCTGGGAAATTTGATGACCGACTTTATACCGCGTTTCGTCCAGAAAGCAGTCGGTCAGCAATCTTTCTGCATGCTCTTAAAGCTCTGCTGAAACCGATCTTTGGCAGCTTTGCGATGCCTCCGCTTTCAAACGGGCTTGATCCGTTTGTCAAGCTACGCACTCGTTTGCTGTTGCGACAGAACCCGTCGATTTTCCCTTTCCGCATTTGCATTTTCCAAAAATGACCGAGTTCGCGCGAATACCTCCGGCGCGAGTTTTTTTGGGTTCTTTATCTAGCAAGGGATTGCAAGCCGAAGGGTTTCGGATCGATGCAAGACCTGGCTAAACGTTAAAAATAAATCTAATCTTTAAGTTAAGCAACAAAGGCGTATTGATCATGTTCGGTGTTACGCACAATCGTCTTATATTAAGCTTTTCCTGCAGGTTACATTTTCGAATATCAAACACAAGTAAAGATTTGTATTACGTCAAAGGATATTGAATATGCGTTGAAGTTGATCTTCCCTTTCCGATTTATAGAAAAACGAGTGAAGGTTCATGTACCTTTTTTTTTTTTTTTTTTTCAGAAAAATCAGTATATGGACGAGAATAAAATGCTGTTAATGCATCATCCAATTTATAGGTAAGTTTTTTATTGTGTCGACCGAGAATAGTTTAGCATAGCGTAGTTAAGCTAAATCGGGAGGAATTTTGGAAAATTAGGATCTAAAAAGGAAATTCACGGATAACGCGGCCGCAATCGGTGTTAACGAACATCACGTACAGTGCACACGAAAATATTCGCAGTAAGTGTGACTCCGCTTCCGAACTCCCTTTTGCGACAAGCGTTCAGGTACACGTGGCAGAAAACTTAAATAATTCTTCTAACCTGTCGCAATATCGCGTCGAGTGGCGTTTTGCGGTTCAGGAGATCGCCTTACAATGCCAGGGATTTCCCGGACAATCAAGCGATACACCCATGGTGCATTATAACCGTTACGGTCGACGTCCTTATAACCGAGGCGGATAAAAGGGAACCGAAATCTCTTCACCTCTCCGTTTCTTTTCTTTCTTTATTATTATCTTTGAAAAAGGGAAAAATTAACGCTTCGGCATTATGTTAATTATTTTTCCGTTTACTTTATTACAGATCAAGAACGTGTGTCAGCGCGCTCGTTCCGAGTTAAAAGTGCATTTGCATGCGATGAATGAAGGCTTTTGTATGCCGGGCGAGTAAATCGGTGCGCGAGGGAAATTTCCAACTTCTTCGAGACCCCGGAAAATCTTTTACCCCCACCTGAATTTTCCATTTTTCTTCGTTCCAATTAGCAAAGTTTTGCTTTTCCCCGGACCAAATGGTTTCAATTTGATCCGGAAATTTTTCAAAAACTTTTAATCATCTTCGGATCCCTGCTCCCCGGGACAGGAAACTTCGATCCTTCGCTTAACCGCTCTCCCGCGGTTTCCCGCAGATAATGGGCTCGAACGTTTGGAAAAATGAAAAGGAATCGGGAAATTCGTCAGCACGGAAAGGAATCAGAACTTTTAGTTCCGCCCGAAACGGCCCCGGCTTTCTTCTCTTTTCTTGTTTTCAAAATTAACATGTAAAATGAGAGTTTTACCGCCGCGAACGGCTCTCGTTGCGATTACCTGTCTTTTAAAGGGTGAAAAGGTTGGGAAAATTATCCCGTCCACGCGGGTGACCGCAGCCAAAAACTGTTTCGTTTGGCGTGATGGGATCGAAATTTCCATTTGAGTTACGGCTTCGAACAACATCTCTCTCATCTTTCGCTTAGATCGATGAGATACGTTGCTCATCTCCGTTGGGAAACCGTTTTATACAGGTTCGACTCCGCAGCACTTCTTCGGGATCTTTCAAAATATCATTTGAGCCCCGTTCTGGGGGATTTCGAAAACGTCAAAAAGCGCCCTTTGCTCTGGCACCAAACGAAAGCGATGACGAGCCACATAAATAATCGCTTCGATATATCTATGGAAAAATTTGGTATTTTCGAAAGGTTCCTTACATTTTGATGCTCCGAAAGTTTCGGTCTGACGGATCACTTTCCTGTTCGGTTTCCAGTCGCTGTTGAATAAACCAAATAAATCCGCAGATGCATGCGATGTAGGTTCCTGTCTTCATCCCGACGGGCCTTATTCGCTTTCTTCAGGATCCCCTGTTATAAGTTTTGCAGTTACTCTCGCCTGTACATTAATCGCCGGCAAACAGCGCTCGGACAATAAATATGATCCCCCAAAACACATGAAATGGTTTGAGACCCAGGGAATTTCGTTAATGGCTCTTCCCGCATGTAATAACCCAACATCTTTTCGCTTTTATTTCAGGATATTCTACGTTTCTCACGACTCCCAAGATCTCAAGATTTTTAGCTACATTGCCAGAGACGGTGCCAGTAACGTATTCAAATGCAACGTGTTTAAGTCGAATAAAAAGGTGAGTCGCCCAACCTGCAATTCCGATTCCGTTCGAAGGGTTTCCTAAAGTTAAGATAAAGTTAAGATAAAATTTTCACGTGGAGCTTAACGCCAATTTTTAGCTTTTCCTCCCTCGAAGCCTTCGCGTAAGTGAACGGGAATTTTATCCCCGGATGCCCGCGAGGGTTGTTTTTCTCGAAAAGGTTCTCGTGGACGCCGGGAAAGCGTCTTCGACTCCGCCTGCAGCGAATAAATCCCCGATGCTGCGGAGAATTTTTCCCTGGGGCGTCGACGGGGGCAGCAGCTTTTGTCAGATAAATTCGATTTTTTTTTTTTTTTTTTTTTTTTTTACAATTTAAATCAAAACCCGAGCTTTCAAGACCGCTTCTGCCGGTTGGGTTTCAGCATTTCGCTTCCCGACCGAATCTGAACCCATTCCGAATGCAGAAAGCTTCATTTTGTCTGCGTAGAGGAAAAATTCTCGCTTTCAGAATGTTCCGCATCCCGAATGGTAACTGCGACCCCCCGAGGAGCGATTTTCGAAATGCGCGGGTGGGGGAGAGGGCGGCATTTTCAAGCCCGCTCCGCTTCAGACGACGGCGAACGGCAGCGTGCTCCGCGGGACTCATCGCTGACACCTCGGGCTGCACCGACCGATCGCTGCCGAAGGTGCCATCATCTCGATCCGGCGCGTCACCCAGCTTTGACTTGCTCGAATGCAGCTTTTAAATCGATCAAGCAGAAAGTTTGCTCAACCGAAGTTTTTCCGTTGTATCTACGGGAGGCGAGCTCGCTGAAAATTCACAGTCTGCTGGTTGCACGCGCCCGATTTTAATATCGATTCACCCGGGTTAAAATCACTGGCTCGACTTCGCCCCTGTCGCGTTCGCTGAATGTGCAGGAATCCCGAGGGCAATACCTGAAAACTGCCGCCGCCCAACTTGCCGATGATGACTTGGTCGGCGCCAAAAATAGGTTGCTGCGCCTTTCATTTCACGTGCAGTTCGTTCGCGGAACGTCAGTCTCGGGTCGAACCTGAAAGCACCTCTGTGCCGATGGTGTCGGGCAGATCGGAATTGGCCCCACTTAAAACATTCAAATCCATTCGGAGTCATTCTTTGCCGATGGGTCGGCGCTAACCCTGCCTTAGGTTAAAAAATTAAACATCGTTTGCCGTAAAAATCTTCTCTAGTCTATGCGTATGAACGGGGGTGGCTTTTTAATGCGAGAAACCAATAAAGTTCGCGTAATTTTTCGCGATTTTACCCGCGCATGCAATCAAAAGGCAATATCCGAGCGGTTTTACAAGAATTTTCTAATTACATATAAATTTTGAATAAATTCTGCATTTTCTGTGGGCTTCGCGAGGGGTAAAATGTAATAAAAAGGCTCTGTGGCAAGCGAAAATCCATTTTTACTTGGCAAATCCATGGATATTTTATTTTATTGACTTTTTTTCCCTTAGAAGACACTTTAGTGTGGAAATAATGAGGCAGCCCGACCGGTGTTTGCTCAGTTTTTGACGTTTGCTGCGGTCTAAATCGCAGACATGCAGTGGATCGGGAAAAAATTAAGGGTGGTAAAAAGAACCCTTAGCACCCATCCATTTTTTTCGATTCCCATTGCTCCTCGAAAGCCTTTTTATATTTTTAAAATTTTTTAATTTCTTTAAGTTTCGCCCATTTTCTCTTCGCTCTCTGATTATTACGAGAAAAAAACTTCGCCTGACAGAAAGATTCGGTCGAAAATTATTTTTACCGTCGAAGTCTCTCGAACACGGAACGGAAATAGTATTCATTTACGGTGCCCATCGCGCAACCCCAGAGGGAACCACCCCTAAAGGTGGCGATTCCCGGCCGAAATACCGGTAAACCTTCCGGCTGCGCATCCCGAAGCACAAATCCCTTTATTTGATGCAGGATCTGCTTCCCAAGTTCGGGCGCGCCACTTTGCCGACCGTGCAGTTTTCAAACCGCGTTCGTTTCTGTCGTTTTGAACGTGCGCATCTTTGTTTTGGTTTTTCCGAATCCGGAAGGCGATCGGGTTTGCCGCGGGAGGAAAAAAATCGAGAAGGGACCGCAGCGAAAAGTTTTCCTGTCTCTCGACGGGGATTTAATTGCTCCCCGCGAAAAAAAAAAAAAAAAAGGTTTTTTCCTTCCCCATTGAAACTCCTGATTCAAATGCTAAAATTCATTTTTCAAAGTTTATTTCGCTGCTTTTGCCAAACGGCAGCGGAGATGTGCGAAAAAATGACGTCGACCTGCTGACAATGGCCGAAGTTAGGTCTTTTCCCTTCTTTAAACTTCTAAAATGTCAAGTTTCGCTCCTTGTTCCTCAGTTTTCCAGACGAATCTTTGAAATTTCCGGACGGATGCTGCTGTTTTAAGCGTTCATCAATCGCGGTTGATTAACGCGAGTGTCGTCCCCTTTGATATACTTACTGCATACATTTCAGCAGAACAGTGACCCCCCCCCCCCAAGTTAAGGGACGGGTAATTCGCCCGGAGAAAATACATCGGACCGGTACTCGACTTTCGAAAGGAAAATAGCCGATACCTTCTATGCCGAAAAATATTGCGGGTGAAAAATCTTTTGCATCAATGACCGAAACAAACATTTCGCTGTCTGATGACATTTGCATAGCTGTAGATCCGCATATACGGTGTAAGAAAGAAAAATGGAATAGCATGTGGTGCAGTGAGATTCCGTCTCCGAATGTGCACTGTGCATCCCTCGGGGGTACTGTTCCATTCCGCTGTCACGTCCTGTGCAGGTTGGCAGATTCCTCCCTCGCTTCTGTCGACTTGTGGGTCAAGCATCAGTTTGCAGCATGCCGAAAGGCTTTGACGCGTTTCTTGCCACTGCTTTTCCTGCACCGATCGGCAAACCGGAATCCATCGGAATTAGACGATAATTACCGTTTGACATTCTTGAAGAGAAATAAAAGCGGAAAAGGCACCGGCTCTCGCTGCCGGATTCAAACGTTTCCCAGGTTGAACGCTCCGGGGAGAGAGAGAGAAATATTAAGGCAAATTAGATTTGAAAGAGTGGAAAGAAAAAAATTTTTTTCCTCTTTTACTTCATCTGTCGCGGAATTAACGAAATTAGTCGCGTGGAGCAGAAAGAAATAAGAGCGTGCAGCAAGAATTTCGCTGTATAAAGCCGTTTTACGCGAATACAGAGAAAAAGAACAAGAAAAATGAGATGTCAGATAAGTGTCCGACCGTAAAGTTAAGGGAGGCGGCGACAGCAAAAAGCTGCAGAAATGCCAGGATTATGGCCACTCCGTCCGCGCTGCATTTGAAAAAAAATCAAAAGGTACCGTCCGAAAAAATTCTTTCGTCATTTCCGAAAATCGCGTCCTGACGTCGAAAGACGGAAAATCCCGCTCCGGGATTTTCACTCGCAGATTTTGCGTCTTCCCGCGAAAACTCATCGCTTATTGCCATTTTACGTAAGCGACAATTTTATGCTGCAGCATTCGAGACGGGAAGGCTGCGGCAATGCTCCACATTCAGCTCCGTTTGACTTCCGCTTAGGTTAACGGTTTGGCGTCGGGAATCTTTGGGGAATGCCGTCGTTTATGGCGCTGCATTTTAAACTCCGTCCCAATTCGACTGTCTGCGGAACGAAAACTTCGGTTGAAACCAGGATGAAGCTTGCAGTCAGCACTTCAAAAATCCGTCACTGCATTTCCTCAGAGAGCGAACGCTGGGCGCAGCCAGGCCGTCCTCCCAAAGATGCGCACTTGCGGATTTTAGCCTTGTTACGGTGCAACGGTTGCCGACAATTTTTGACAGACCCGGCAGGTCTGCTCCGGGGACGGTCCCCGTAGCCGCAAACGGGAAATTCGTGAACCTCGAATTTTCTCGTATTTGGATTTAATCTCGTGAGATTTTTCTTCCGGATCTCAATTTACTTGGTCGCTCGGAAAATTTTTGCAGCGGAGAAGTCTTTCAATGCGGCCGCGGCGCACGAAAAAAACGATTCCGCTGGGGAAAACTCTTATTTTGAGGAAACCACGTGCGGCGAGAAAATTTTCCGTAATTCCCTTCCGTCGGAACAGCCACGCATCGCGAAACGTGGTTCTCGTTCGCTGTGAAGATGGAGGCTGCGGCGTGCGACGCGGCCCCCGCGATCGGCGCGGAAGCGACACCAAACGAAATTCTCACTTTCCCCGTCAGATGTCAGCACCTTTCCCGCTGTTTGTTTCTCCCGTCAAATTGAGCGGTCTCCACAATGAACGTCGATATTTACGAAGAGCGGGTGAGACAAACCCTTTTTTACAGTGTTTCCAGAGGAATTTGCTTAACTCCTGGAACGAGATGAAAGACCCGAAGCCGATGGTTTTGCATTTGAGCAAAAGCGCCAAAAAAGCAAACATTTCGATGCCGTACGAGCAAGACGGCGAAATTTCATTAGATTCGATACGAAAGGAATGGAACCAGGATGTAGATGCGAAAATTTTCGATGTGTGATTTACGCATTGAAAATCCGTCATTTCCCACGCTTTCTTGTATTAGCAAGCGGTTGATGGAAATGCGATCGATGCCGCAGGATTTTTCGGGTCTTCGCGACCGCGTTAAAAGCAGATACCTGCTCCGCAAGTGCTTGCAAGGGTCTCTCGAAATCTTTCCAACAGCCCGCCTTTGCCTAATCTTAGACATCGGGAAGAAAGAGAAATCAAACAAATGTCATTTCTGCTCTCCTTAAACCGTTTCCATCGCGCCAGCTCTTGTAAAATCCTATTTTTCTCGAGTGTTACTTCAAACCCACCGCTGTCGTCATTGTGCACACATTTTCCGCTACTGGGGCATCGAAGGAAGGGAGAGATTTTTATTCTCGTCGGGAAACTTATTCAGGAGGAAAAAGTACGGCATCACCAATGAATGTATATATATATATACAAAACACGTGTTAAAGAACATGTTTCGATTGACAGACTCATCAACTTCCAATCCGAATGTGCATGTAAAGACACGAAATCGAAATGTTTCTTTTCTTCTTCTGTCGCAGATATCAAACAAGGATAAAATTCTAACGATATCGACATAACATTCTTCTGTTCGGTAGGCGCATCATTGTCTTACACAACTTTCGATGTAAAATACCGGGGCCCAAGTAACTCGGATACCACCGAGTACCATTCCATGATGTACTCCAACGAGGCATCGAGGCCGTCTTGCCTCGCAGCAGCCGCCATCCGCATCCCCGAACCCCTAAACATCCCTTGTTCCCTATTCCGCATGTCCACTGCCGGGCCGAGGGCCGCTGCGGCGACGGAAGCGTTTTTCCGCCGTCCTCTCGGAACGTTTGCCCAAACGAAAATTCCGCGTGGAGCCCGATTTCGCTGACGTTTTCAGTTTAATCTGCCAACTTTTCGGGAGCTCGGGGGACAGGCTTTCCGCTGCAGCGGGGCAGGGCCGGCAGAGGATGGCGTCGCAGCGGGCCTCCGTTTTGCGAAGACGGATCCGTCGTCCCCCGACAGGTTAAGCATTTTCACTCCGGAGCTTTTCCGTGATCGCTTTGCGTTCGGCGGCGGACCTGGATCCCGCAGAAGGCTCCGTTCCGGGCTTCCTCCCTCCGTCTCTGACACGTGAAATTTCGCGAAATCGAGCCCCGCGCCGAAGCAAGATGCCGTCGTGGCGGAACAGTAAGAATGTGCAGAATATTTCGGTGACGCCCAGCAGCTCTTTCACGCAAACACAAATATCCCTCCTTCTTGCCAAGCTTGTATTGCGATATTGAAGAAAAATGCATTCGGTTAAGCTAAATAGAATACGAGGATGGTTTAGCAACGCAAAAGCCGGCGCATGTGAGAAATGTGATAGATGGATGGACGTGCAGAGACATCAACAGGAAGAGAAGGAGAGGACCGAAGGGAGAAAGAGAGAAGAGACGAGAAACAGCATCCAAAAATCTTAAAATCTGAAGCTTTCGTTTCCGACCGTTTGCCGGAGCTTTTGCGTTTTCTGCACGGCAAACGGCTTCGTTTTCTGTTCGCTTTTGTTTCGTTTGCGTTAATATTTTTCCGGTTTTTCAATGGCTTCCGCATGGGATGGACGCTTTCTTGGACGGAGGTGAAAATTTTTGGTGCGCGGCATTTTCTCCGTACCATTTTCGCGGGTGCGTTTAACCGCGGGACCTGATCGCCGGATCGCCGAAGCACTTCCGGTTCATCGAGAGGTTTTACTTCATCGCATGGCCGCAGCCAGCTCCCGTCTGTCCGCTCTCGATTCCCTGTCTTGGGCACCTCGAAAATTTCCCGATACGCCTTCCGTCAAGTTAATTTTCCGCAGTCGCACTTCCACATCGGTTATTCGCGTTTCTTTCGTCAAAAATATTTTCCCGCCGAGCCGAACTGATTTTCACGTTTAATGACTGAAAACCGTATCAAAACCCCCCAAAAGCCTTTTCCTTCTGGAGCCCCGAAAAACGTTTGGTTTTTCTCATTCTTTTCCTGCCTCCTTTTGCCGGGCAGCTAAAATTATTCTGCCCGTTGGGAAATTGGGAAATCGAGGAATATTACGTCCAAAATTTAATCGGTTCGTCGTTTAAAACCGCATCTTATGCGCAATATTGCAGACGGGGGCACTCGCTGCCTGCACGGCTCCGATTCCCGTTCCCGTACCAGGCGGTAGGCTGTCGGGATTTCCCCTTGCGAGGCACATCTTCGGCGCCTTCGAAACCTTCGCGAAGCAGGCACCTTCAGCGTCGGCTGCGTTTAATCAGTCACCTCGTTCGTTTTGCGAAAGCGAAATGACGTAATGCGCAAGGAACGAAGAGACGCCGTACCTTTTTGATACCTGAATCATCACGTATTTACTTGCTCGTGACACCATAACAAACAAGTCATTGTACCGAGTAACTGGGAGTGTGAATTTTCCGACAATGGAGTCGTTAAGTTCGAAAAGAGGCATTTGACGAGGCGACAAATGATCGGGATTGTTGGACCGCTCCTTTGTCCTCTTGGCCTTCCGCATCCGAAGATCTTCCTCGTCCGTCCTCCGGAATATTTGCACGAAACGGTCGCAAATCCCTTGCTCGTGCACAAGTTAGCGAAGTGACGGGTCGGCGTGCCGCTGGCGACTGCCCGAAACCGCACGGGAGGAGATCGGCGGGTGGATGCGCGACAACATTTATTAATGGTGTTACCGAAAAGAAACGGCGGAGTCCTTCGCGAGGGAGAGAGTGAAGAAGTTGAGAGGGAAAAAGGAGGGAAGGTTGCGGCGGACGGAGTAGCGCACGCCTCGAGAACCGAATGCTAAAAGGATCGAGAAGCTCTTTAAACGGGGAGACTAAGGACATTGGTGCGGGGACGGAAAGCAGGCCGCGGAAAAAGCTGTCGTTTCGCGAGCCGGAAGTGGTGGGACACCGCACGAGGCGCAACATGAGTCAGGCGGAACAGCGGAAGAAGCTGGAGAAGCAGATCAGCATCGAAAGGGAGAGGCTGCTGAATCTGAAGAAGAGGATCAGCGAAGAAGACGAGGAAGACGAAGAATTGCAGGTAGAGCCCTCCCGCAGCCGGGAGGACGGAAGAGAGCTCTTGCCGTCCGAAGAGGGAAACTCCTCCCGTTTCGGAGCCGGGGGGACTCCGCAGCGTCGACCGAAATTTCCCAAAGTCGTGCCGCTGAGAGTTTTGTTTCCCGTTTCAGAGCCAAGCCATGAGGATAGTCAGGACGGTCGGACAAGCCTTCGAGGTGTGTCACAAGCTCTCCATCAACATTCCCGCTTCCGTCGACGACGAACAGGATCCCCTCAACGACGTCGAGGACGGAGGCAGCGAAAGAGGAAGCGAAATCCTCAGCGACCAGCCTAAAAAAGGTGAGTGGGAGCGGTCCAGCGGCGCTGCTGGACGGGGAGGGATATCGCTGTCGCGGCGGACGCGACAGCGAAATTCAGGGGATTCGTGCGGTTTTGCGCATCGTCGGACCGACCATGTTTTTTGGCGATACATTCCGCGTCCTTCGGCAGAATAAAAAAAGAAAAATTTTGGGAAATCGGGTAGGGCAGCGGGGCGGGAAGGGCACAGCTTGCCGGCAGAGAACCGAGTTGGATTAATGTAGCGTAAGAATGTTTGGCATCGGCTGTGAAGCTTCGTGCACAAATTCTGATTAAATCTTCGCTGCGTTCCTGCTGTTGCTGCTGCTTTTGATGTTGCTCTTATAATGACGTCAATGATAATTTATTGTCGAAACTCGAAGCTTCGGACTTCCGCAGACCGCTCCTCGAGCCGAAACGAGTTCGAGAAATGCTATCCTTCCGTCGCGTTTTTTCAAAAGCTTTGCTTCCCCTTCCGGTTCCGGACGCTGCGATGCCTTCCGCCGGTCCAAATCGGCGGCGGGTTCCGATCGCTGTCGTCGGCGCAAGGTGCTGAATCGTCGTCTGCGTCACGCCGTCGAGTTTCCGCGGCGTCGCCCTCCGGGGCAAAACCTGCTGGTGCCACCCTTGCCGGTCCGCCTCCGCAGAGGGCATTTCATTCGAGAAGGTGTATAAAAAGAGCCGGCGACGTGGCCACCCGCCAGACGATTCTCGGCCGTGCCAAAACGCTTACGTCACGGATGATGTCTTCTTCGTGGGCTCACCCTCGACCTCCCTCCGCGGCCGCAGCTTCTCCGTCGGATTGTCCCTTCCCGTGCCGGCGCGAGGTCTCCCTCGGAGCGACGATCTCACGCACGATGCGGTGCGGCTCTTGCCCCGGCGATGTGCGTCGTCTGCGGCAGCCGGGAAATCCGAGCCGGATTCGTTCCTGCTGCGCGCGACAGCGACGTGTTCGTCGCCATCCTCGGATCGTTTTGCGTCCTCGCAGCGGCAATAACAACAAACGGCTCTTAACCGAGGCCGGCGGTCTACTTAAGTGACGTCACCGGATTGGATTTCGTCCAGACCACGTGATCGGGAACATCGTCGCACGCAGGGGACTTATCGCGTGCGGCGAGGCTTTCGCCCGACTCCCGATTTGGATTTGCGCTGCCGGTTCCGCCGGCGAATCCGAAAAGCTTCCGATACCCGAATTTTCTTCTCTTCCAGCCGAAACTTCCTCCGATCCGATCAGCTGCGAGACCCTCCCCGGAGATGACTCGGCGTCGACCCAGGACGCCGACGGCGTCGTTCTGTCGGCGACTCCGGCGTCCCAGCGCCCCCTGCGGTTGGACATCGTTCCTCCTTCGCCCACCGCGAATTCCAACAGAAGATCGTCGCCTTTGGTAAGTCGTCCGAACCGGGGATCGGCAGCCGGTGAGGCGGTCCGGAAAGTGAAGGCGCAGCAGCAGATC
Source organism: Ricinus marginatus (assembly GCA_028565995.1). Classification (NCBI taxonomy): domain Eukaryota; kingdom Metazoa; phylum Arthropoda; class Insecta; order Psocodea; family Ricinidae; genus Ricinus; species Ricinus marginatus. Next base: position 32,552 of record JAOWBB010000898.1, on the reverse strand, counting down.
GGGTGAATCCGAAAGGAAAAGCCGCCGCTTGTTCCTTCGCTTCAAGCATCCGCGGAGGGTGGCTCGCTGCTGCGTTATTTCCGTTTAGGGGATTCCTTCTTCCTGCGAGCCCCTCGGCCGCCGATCCCCGAAGCCAGACTCATCTTTTGCGGGGTGGGACATTCGAACAGCTCTATCCTTTTGCTGTTGTTCAGAGCGGCATCGACGCCTACGTTTCGCCCCTGTCCGAGCCTCCGAAAGCGTCGGCGAACGAGCAGATGCCCAACGCGGGAACCCTCCTGAGCGCACATCACGAAATTCAGCTTCTGAAGGAGCAGCTGAATCAGCAGTCGCAACAGACCCAGGCGGCGGTCGCTCAAGTGCACCTTCTCAGGGACCAACTCGCGGCGGAAACAACTGCAAGACTGGAAGCTCAGGTACGTTAGCAAACGGTCGAAAATCGGCTGCTGCGGCGAAGCTCGTTACCGCGTTGAAAGCTTGACATTTGATCGCAGGCGAGGACGCACCAACTCCTTGTGCACAACAAGGAGCTGTTGGACCACATAACGGCGCTCGTGGCTCATCTCCAGGAGCACGAAAGGACGCAGAAGCCCCTGCAGTTGGGTGGACAAAGCGTGGCCATGATGCCGCAGGTGAGTTTCTTTCGGTCTCGCTTGGGTGCCGACCGAGGATATTCGCAACCCGAAGCTCCCAGAGCCCGGACTTGTTCATTTCCGTTTCCGTCCGTTCAAAGCTTTTGAGCTTGGGGTGCGCTTTTTCTTTTCGGGGTGAAAACCCGAAACGAAATTCCTGCCTCGGAGCTTTCCGCACCTTTGATTAAGCTGCCGTCGTCACTGGCTTCGTACTAATCGATCGTCTTCTGCTTTTCTCACGCAGGTCTTTGCGGTTAATTTGTTGGATTTTGACTAGTAACCTTTTTACGCTGTCGCTGTCGATAAAGTAGGAAGTGCGAGCTTCGCATGCGGAAGATCTGCGGGCGCAAGACTCGCAGCATTTCGAAAGGGAAAAACTTCGTGCGAATCACGAATTGCATTTTGTACATTTCACACGCTGTTTATTACTTCTGTTAAATTTCGACGCGAGTTAATCGCTCGCAAGGATCGCGTTGTCTGTCGCATTATCTGCGAAACATTTCCTTCCGCTTTTCTTCTGCATGCAAAGCTTGCTTTATTCAATTCTCGTTTTGCTAGTCGTCAGGGATTGTACAGTGTATATTACATATAGTGCGAAATATTTTTGTAGAAGAAACGAACGAAAGGAAATAAATTATTCGGAAAAATGTTAACAATTAACGTAGCACGGCACTGATGGATTTTGCTTGGGGTGCTCCGCTGGAATTTTCCTACATATCGCTGCTGACGCTCGGTTTGAAGATAATTCACCAAGTAATACGTTTTGCACGGTGCTTGGGAAGCCTTCCTTGCCAAAAACTGTTCTCGTTCTAAGACCCGGAAGCGCCATCAATCTCCATCTTCCGCTGCGGTCGGCTTCGATAACTCTCGATTCCCGAGTGATAAACGCGGTGTTGAAGCTTGGACGCCTCGCGTTCGCTGCCTTCCTGTCGCAGATCGATTTGCCGCAAAAGCGGATCGCGAGCCCATCCGCTGCGCTAACCTCGTGCCTGCGGCGTTCGCTGGTTTTTCGACTCCAGTAAATTAAGGTGACCCACTCGCGTCTTGCCCGATTTTCGAGTTTGCACCGGAGACGATCCGAAAGGCTTTTTTCTCGTTTTACCGGAAGGTGAACGGGAAATTTCCCCTGGAGCAAAAGGCTCGGACGAAGAAGCTTCCTCGAAGTTGCTTCTTCCCGTTCGAACCGTCCAGAACCTTTCGTCCCCCCGGGTCGTGCTGCGCCATTTGACGACGAACAAAAATTTTATAAACCTTAAACGAATCGATGCGCATGTTTTATAACCAAATTATAAAGACGGGTTGGGTCGTATTTTCTTGAACCTTCGATACCTGCAGTCACGTCTTCATTCTATATTCCAAATCGCGTCAGCTCTGATTCGCTCACCGAAGTCCCTCCCGGTGACGGTGCAGGAAGCGTCGCTGTCGCGTCTGACGTCGGCAGGGCCTCGAACCGGGTCGTTTGCGTTTCTCGAACCGGAGGATTTTTCCGATCGGAAATAAGAGGACAAATTTTGTCGCTCTTTTGGAAGGAACCTCGGCTCGAGGGCCGTCGAGCATCGCTTGGAAAATTTACGCTTCGAATTGGCCGGGCAGTGCCGAACGTGAGAGGCGTGCACGAAAACTGTGCACGGAATTTTCTTTGAGGACGATGATACCAGCGGAAAACCCGATTCAGAATCCGGTTCCGAATCCGAATTTTTCATTTTCCGAGACTTGGTCGAATTTCAGTAACTTCACATTTTCTCTTCGTTAAGAGCTTTATTCTGTTATTTTTCTGTTTTGATTTCTCTTTCGTCTTTCTCCTTGCCGTCCCGCGACTAAAAAAGCAGTACTTCTGCGATCCGATGTACCTGCCGGAAGTCCAAGACGCCGATCAGACGTTCGGGGAAAATAGGAATACCGTAAATCAAGGCCAGTTCGTCACGGCACCCAGTTCCCCAAAGCAGCGGCAGTCGGCGTTCTTCCAGGGGCAGCAGCAGCAGCAGGGATATTCCTTTATGTTTCCGACTCCCGAACAACAGTTTCAGGCGCAGCTCATGCAGCGACTGCAGAGTCTGACGAGCTACAAGAACCATCCCTATTCCATTCTTCCGCCGAGCATGTACCAGCCGCTTCCGTCGGGGCTGTACTCGTTTCCGAACACTTTTCCTCACGTGAAATCGTACAAATCTCCGCCCGCGACCAAAACCGCTTCTTCCGTCGACGTGGCTGCGGAAGATAACGTCGAAAAACTCGAGGACGAGGAGGATCAGCCGAAACCGGACTCTCTTCCGCCGGGCAAAAAGACCACCCTGTCCGAATCGCACAATTCCAGGAGCGGTGGCAGCTCCCCGGCGACCGCGGGCCGGAAGAAGGGACGTCTCGAAACGGAACCGATGAACATCCCTCAACCGGCCAAGGCGGCGGCTTCGACGCAGTCGCCTCCGAAGAACCAGCCGCAGTCGCCCAAATCGCCGTACCAAAACGCCTTTCAGTCCGCGCTGTCTTCCCTGATGGCTCTGAGAGTGACCGGCGGGAGTGCCGACCGCACGAAAAAGCAATGTCAGAGCAACGGTCCCTCTTACATAACGCGGTCGACGAGTGAAAAAGTGCCGAACAGAAGTGAACTCATGGATCAGGTACAGAGGACGGCTTGGGCAAGGCAAACAAAGTAACAGTATACAGTAATGGAGGAGAAATATAATTTTTTTCACTGGTACACAAAAGCTCATTGCTGCAAATTTATTTATTTATTTATTTGAAATACTCGCGGGAATGGTACGCAGAAAAAAAAAATACCAAAAGGAACATCGGCTCGGCTCGCGCAAAATCCAAATCCGCCGCAGCATGCGAGAGCGACAGAAAAGGATTCGCACGCAAATAATCCTTCACGGTCGTCCGCTGCGGCTCGGAAATCCGAGCTTTCGGATGGTTCACTCACTCGGAGTCATTTGGTAGTGCTAATGTTCAAAATTGTATCTTTTGCTTTAGGAATATATTGTGTAACATTCGTCTAATGTGTCGTAGCTTGAAATTTTCCCTTCTAAAAAGCCGCGGGAGAAGACAGATCTCGGATGCGGAGCTTTCCGCCGCATCCATCCGGAGCCAAAATAACCGAAAGCGTCGGTTTTCCTGACGAAAAATGGCGCAGGGCAAAAGCCGCGGCAGAGCACCGAAAAAGCTTAACCCGGATTTGGTAGCTGCGAAAGTTGATTCGCCCGCGATGACGCTGTCGTCCCGGGGGAAGAGCCGCCGCGGGACCGCACCCCGTCGCTTCCCGGAGCGTCGGAAAACTGTGCGCGATTAATTTCCCCCGTCCGAAGTTTCCCCGGAAAAGCGGAGCGCCGGGGCGGTGCTCGGGCATTTTGGACGCCCTCGAGGCGTCGCATGCTTCGGTGGCGTTAACAAAAGGAACGTTCGCTTTCTGCGGTGCCCCGGCGAGCTGCGACCGCCACCACAGCGCGGGGAATTAAGGTTATATGCTGTTGGAAGCGATTAATTAAATTAATTAAATTAACGTTCGCCGGGATTCCGCCGGGCGGGTATTCAAATGAATTAAAAGGGCGTAGTCGGTGTCCCGAGCTTTCTCGGAGCTTTCAGCGTTCCTCTTGCCGCACTTCGCTTTCCCGCTGTTTGCCTGCTCCGCCGACTGGACTTTGGGAACCCGGAGACTTTTTGCACCGCCGCTACCCCGTTTCATCCCTTTGGTGATGGGTTTCGAGGTAAGACCTGCCGCGAGAATCGCGATGTGCCCGACGGTTCCCCGCCTAACTCCGCTGCTTTCCGTTCCAGCTCAGTCCGACGGCGAAAGTGTTCCGGTGGTTTAAACTCGTTCCTCCGCCGACGCACCCGCTGTCGAGGCCGGAGAGCGGCTTCGTCGACGGCGAAAAATCCCAGAAGGACGGAGACGACGACGGAATGTTCAGAGTCGAGGACGTCTTCGATCGGGAAGCCGTGCTGGGAAGGTCGCTGCTGCACTCTCTGAGCAGCAGAAAACGCAAGCGTTTGCTGAAGCTGCAGCTCGGGAGGATGACGACGTTCTGAAACCGCGGCTGCCCCCCTCGCGGGGGGGTGGCGGGGGGGTGGATGGCGACGGGGGAAAGAAACCAAGAAACGTCGAATCCGAAGTCTCCGTCCGAGGCTTTTGTCGAGGAACAAAAGGTTGACGGAAAGGCTCACGAAATTAAATCCTTTTACAGAGCTCCCCAAATCTCATCTTTCGTATCCCGAAGAAAGGTTCCATCCCGGCATTTTGATTTTCATCTTCCCAAACTATTCGTTAAAAGATTAGCTTGCGGAATGACTTTTTACTGCAGCAATTTTCGATGTCGGGACGGTTCCCGCTCCGCGGGTGACTCTTAATCCTCGGACGGACCGGGAAACCGCGCCCGAGGTGCGTCGCCTTCTGTCGTTTTCGCTGTCGCTCGGGATGCGTCGTCTCGGGCGGTCTTTCCGAGACGTTGCATTCCGCTGCAGCAGCGTCGCGACACTGCGCACCGACCGGTCAGCGTTACTGCGACAGCATTCTCGAATGCGAGAAAACGTCAACCGCAATATTTTCACCCCGCAGTTCGTCAGAAACGTTGTTTTTGCACTGGAAGTATAAGTGGAGCCACTCAGCTGTATTTTTACCGAATGCAACCGTGCCATCGACGCTCTCACGCATTTCCCCTTGCGACTTAGCTTCGACTGTGCATTAGAATTATTATTTCACCTAAAAGGACAGCGTCGCAGCTCTGATTCGGCTCCGAACGACTCGAGTTTCGAAGGAAATTTCTGGACATCGCTTCGTCTGCTGCTGCCGCAGAAGTGACTCCGGCTTCTTCCGAAAGGCAGTCGTCCGAGGTTCCGCACAGTTGACATGCCGCGCGCACGATGCTTGCGTACTTCAGAATTCTCGATCGACCAAGACTGCTGGAGGAAAAATGTCCATGCGCGAGTAGTGCGTTTTAGTCAGTGACCGATTGATTGTTAAGCATTTTGACGTTAATAATCGCAATGCGAGAGGTTAACGATTGGAGCACTCGCACGGAGTGTGCTTGTTGGTAATCAGCGCTGTTTTTTAACGAGGCTGCTTTCCTTCTCGTTCCCCGAGGCGTCTGCCACAGCGAGTTCGATCGCGCAAATATAAAATTATATTTCTGACGAACGTCAGCGGACGTTGATCGATGCTCTTTCGCTTCGCGTCCCAAAATGCGCGGTGGTTTTGCATCCGCTTTCGACGCTGCAGGCTCGCTCCTGTCGCTCCCTTGTCCGGCAGCTTTCCGGCCTCCTCGGGATTTGATGCTCGCACGCGGAGGAGAGCGGTCGCCTCGCTTCGAAAGTGCCTCGAAAATATTTTATTTTGTGCTTTAAGTTAAGAGAAGTGTTCATGGACTATTTATCATTTAATAAAAGGGAATTCGGTCGTTAAGTAAGCTCTTTTCATTTTCCCTCCCGGGACGCAGGCGTCCCCCGGGACGTGTTTAAATGAAAACAAAGTAATCATCGAGCACACTTTGCGATATGAACGATGTTTCTCCCCAGGGTGGAGTTCCGCATAATGTCCACGGAGAGAGCTAATTAAGGCGAACATCTAGATGAACCGCGATGACCGCTGACGGAAGCGGGGGCGAGGAGGGAACGGAAAATGTTTTTCCGGGATGCGGTGGAGGAAGTTGACGGAAAGGGTGGAAAAGTTGGGTGCGGTGCCGGTCGCTCGCCTTTGTTCTCCGCCAGTTCAGTTGTCGGTCTGCCATTTGACGGGAGACGCGGCGAATTTTCCGTTTCCGCACCGTTCGAGGTTTCTTGGCGGATGGCCCGATGGAGAGGACGAGGAGCGCGAAGCTGCCGGCGAGGAAGAGGTCCGACTGTCGGGATCGGAGGCCGCCCCCGGGAACGGGCATACTGAGAGTGGACTGCGGGAAACCGAGGAAAAGCTCGGGGAGCCTGGTGGACTTTCGAGGCGTTCCCGGCGGGCTTGCCGCCCAGGTAAAAGCCCGGACGACTTGATTTTTCCTCTGGCAGGAGCTTTCCGCCGCGGCAGGAAGCGCTCCCTCCTCGCGCAAACCTTTCCTTTTTCCTTTCCGAAAGAAAAAAAAAAACCCGTCTCGGTTCCTGGAGAGAGCTTTTCCAGCGGCACCGCCGGTTCCAGCTTTCGACGTAATCAGCAGATTTCACGTTCGACGGTGCCGCTGAACCTTCCGAAGATCGACGCTCGAACGACGACGTTCGTTCAAAGTTTTCTGCGGGTTCGGGAAATTTTTTCCTTTTTTTCGTCCCGTCACCGTGAAATCCGATGCACGTTTTGCCTCGAAATTTTGTCCCGCGGCTTAGCTGCAACGCGGTGCAGCCACTGCCCCGCTTAAATTTCGAACGTCAACTTCCGCGCCTGCATCTGCAGCAGTGGGATTTCGCTTCCCGTCGATAGCTGAAAGGGTGAAGCAACCCCCACAAACCCTTTTTCTGCCTCGAAAGGCATCGAGATTCACGCAAGCGGGAGAAGAAAGCCTTGCGGTTGACACGAAAACGTCGAATTTTCGAGCCGCGAGCGAAGAAGGAACCTCCTTTCGGCAAAGCTTTTAAGCTTGATGAAAATTCCGGTCGCAATTATTTTCCCTCGATGGGAACGCAAAGCTCTTCTAGGTTGCGTGCCAGAAATTATAAACGCTGAAAGCTCCTCAAGAGATGTCCGACAGCTTGAGAAATAGCCTTCCCTTATATTGTGGAGTGCTTTTTTAATCGAGGGCGTAGTTTTCCCCGTCTCCCTGCGCCGCCATTCATTGGGCGCTCCGTTCTCCGGAACGGCGGTCATGCCGACGTGATGGTTGCTTCCTCGCTGCGGTGCATCGGTCGAGGCGATGCTCTGAGGGAGCAGGCCGAGCGGTGATTTCGTCTCTCGGCCAGGGGCTGAGGTTCCCCGGTATTTTCGGGTCCGTTGCATTTGCAGGTGGAACCGCCCTCCCCGCAACCGTCGGTCGACAGGTTGTCCGTCACGTTCGCCGAAAGAAGCGACTGCTCGGACAGCTCGGTCAGAGTTAACGTGTTCGATCCGGGATCGCCGCCCTCTCGGGTTCAGGAAATGGATAAAGTCAGGTTTTGCAGCAGTCGGGCCGAGTCAGGTAGGTGAATTCCGAAGAGATTGTTCCTCGTGCGATGCGCCGTGACCCCTTCCGAATGTACCCGCAGATGGCGAAAACGGGGACGAGGACGACTACTCGGCGAGCGTCAGCGTGATAATGCAGAGGAGGGCGTCCAGCAAGAAAAGAAAGAGACGTTCGTCTTCGCCTTTTTCCGGGATCGACGGAGAAGGGCCGTTCGAAGGGAGAAGACGTTCTTCCGTGTACACCAACAGCTCCGGAGAGTAAGTAAATATTTTGCCTAATCGCCCTAAACATTGCGTTTGGGGAAACGACGCAGCAGCGAGCCACCCTCCGCGGATGCTTGAAGCGAAGGAACAAGCGGCGGCTTTTCCTTTCGGATTCACCCGATCTGCTGCTGCGCCTTCACTTTCCAAACCGTCTCACCGGCTGCCGATCCCCGAATTGAGACTCGAGGTGATTTCACGTGATGCAAAACACGTTTGTTGACCCAGGACGGCGATTTCGATCGAAGACGGTACTGCACAGGAGCAGATATTCGAAAACATTCGCCTGCACAAGGAAGTGTTGAGCAACGTGAAGCTGCAGCCGTGGGGAATGAGACGCAAAATAAAACTTGTTCAGCAGGCGAAAGCTTACGTCAAGAGGCACGAGGGAGAACTGCAGGAAAGACTGGCCATGAGCAAGAGCACGAAAGACATTCTGGCGAGATTCAACATATGGCTCATCAAAGTGGGTATTGCTGCGAGTCTCTCTTTTGAAATGATCTTCCCGCAGCGTGACGGAAAAACTCTTCCGCAGAAGCTGCAGTACCTCAGACGGGAGCTTGCCAACACGATGACGCTTCTTATACCGTGGGAACTGAGGATTAAAGAAATCGAATCGCACTTCGGCTCCGCTGTCGCCTCCTACTTTACGTTTTTGAGGTGGATGTTCTGGGTGAACCTCGTCATCACCATCATACTCGCGTGCTTCGTAGCTGTACCCGAGGTGAGCGTCCGCAATATTTCGCATTTAACGAAGGGCACCGATTAATCTTGCGCACAAACCTTTCAGATGCTTACGGCGGACGTTAAAAGTGCCGGGGAGAGGAAAGAAATGCTTCCCGAAGAGAAGCTCACTGCCACGAACCTCGCTACCCTCTGGGATTTCGAAGGCGTTCTCAAGTACTCGCCCATCTTTTACGGGTACTACACCAACAGAGACACCTCCGGTACGGGATATCGTTTGCCGTTTGCGTATTTCATGACGGGCTTGGCCGTGTACGTGTACAGCTTCGTCGCTACCCTCCGGAGGTAAGGGTGCATCGAAAGAGCGCATGCCCTCGCATACGACACTCGGAACTCACGCGACGTTTCTCCAAAAGGATGGCTGAAAACTCGAGAATGAGTAAGTTGTCCGAGAAAGACGACGAGTGCATATTCACGTGGAAGCTGTTCACGGGATGGGACTACATGATCGGCAACGCGGAAACCGCCCACAACAGGGTGGCCTCGCTGATACTGGGCTTCAAGGAGGCTCTGCTCGAGGAAACGGAAAGGAAAAAGACCGAAAAGAAGTAAGGTTCCGGACTGCTTGCTGAAGTTCCGAAATTGTTCGACAGTGCCACTGCACCGCGCTCGTCTTTCTGCATCGGCGACGAACCACCCAAAACTGTCGAAGGTGGCTGCAGAGCTTTTGTCTTTCAGCTGGAAGGTTATCTGCACGCGCATGTTCGTCAACCTCCTCGTCATTGGACTTCTCGTCTTCTCGGCGTACGTCGTGTTCATCGTGGTAGAACGATCCACCGAACCGGAAGCCGACGACACTTGGTGGCGCCAAAACGAGATTACCGTTTCCCTTTCCATCATATCGCTGATATTTCCCATTTTTTTCGAGCTCCTTGGCTTCTTCGAGGGCTACCATCCGCGGAAGAGTCTGAGGATCCAACTGGCGCGAATTATGGTTCTCAATCTGCTAAATTTATACACCCTTATATTTTCCCAGTTTTGGAAGATCGGCAAAATGGTGAGTCTTCCGTCGCGCGACCGGTGCGAATCGCATTCTTCTTCCGCAGTAAGTATTCGAATGTTTCCCAGGCCGTCGAACTACAGAGCTTGAAAGCCAACTACTCCGCGATGTTCGCCGATGCGACGTCGGTCTCGCCGTCCGGCAACCCACCGCCCGGTTGCTATTACGTAGCCCTGAATTGCTCGACTCCCGGAACGGCGCCGGAAAACGCGAAAGTAAACTTGGAGATTGCTCCCGCAACCGACGCAAAGATTATTCTTCCGCTGCTGAACGGAACGGATGCGTTCAACGAGTCAATCGGCGATTTCGGCGACGCCTTTGAAAGGTTTCCCGGAGGCGTCTCCGCGCCGGGACTAAATCCCGGCAGAGAAACTGCGGCAACCGATTTTGAGACGGAGGAAACTCCGGCGGAAGAAGCGACATCGACTTCCGCCTTTCCGAATCTTTTCACAGGTCTCTACGGTTCCATTTTCGAATCGATGGCGTCAAATATCACGGGCGCATGGGGTGACGGGACAAACCTGACGGATGGCGTGAGTGTGCATCCCCGCAATTCCACCGGCACGGAGTTTCGGAAGAGCGAAACGGAAGTAAATCCGAGAGAAGCGATGCCGAAGAACACGTCTCCTGTCGCGGACGATTACGCTTCGGACGGGAGAAGAGTTTGCTTCGAGAAGAGGTGCGGAAGTGCGCAGAACGAGGAAACGCGGACGAAAATCCTGACCGGATCAATGTTCGACATGGAAACGAGGAGGAAACTGCGCAGGCTTTGCTGGGAGACCATGTTCGGTCAGGAATTGGTTAAATTGACGGTCATGGATTTGGTGCGTACCTGGTGCGATTTCCGTTTTCCACTTATCCCTTACCGAAAACTGCAACCTTGTTTTTCTTTCAGGTCCTAACAATTCTGTCGGTTATGTTGCTCGACTTCTTCAGAGCTGTTTTCGTGCGTTTAATGAACGGTTGCTGGTGCTGGGACCTGGAGAAGAAGTTTCCGCAATACGGAGACTTCAAAATAGCCGAAAATATTCTTCACCTGGTCAATAATCAGGGATTGGTTTGGATGGGAATGTTTTTCTCTCCGGGCTTGCCCGCCATCAATTTAATAAAACTCGTCATCATGATGTACCTCAGATCTTGGGCCGTTCTGACCTGCAACGTACCTCACGAGGTACGCGCACGCATTCCGTCAGACACGCAGTCTCCCGCTGCCTCCCAAAAGGTTTTGCAGGAGTTGCTCTGCAGTCTCTTTTTTTTTTTTTTTTTTCAGGTCGTTTTTAGAGCTTCTCGATCGAATAACTTTTATTTGGCGCTTCTTTTGACCATGCTGTTCCTGTGCGTGCTGCCGGTGGGTTTTGCGATAGTCTGGATCGAACCTTCCTGGCACTGCGGTCCGTTCTCGGATTATAAGAGGATTTACCACTTGTTCACGGAGAGTTTGCAAAAAGCACTGCCCGAGACCTTTCACAAAGCCTTGGACTACATCTCCTCGCCCGGAATCATAATTCCGCTTCTCATGCTTCTCGTGCTAATTATTTATTATCTGGTGTCGCTCACCAATTCCCTGAGAGAAGCCAACAACGATCTTAAAATGCAGTTGAGGAGAGAGAGGACGGAGGAGAGGAGAAAAATGTTTCAGCTGGTCCATAAAAGGGTCCGGAAGGAAAGCAAAGATTCGGAAATGCCCTTTTCCAAGTGGAAGAAGATTTTGCCGGAGCCGTCTCCGAGGCCCTTGGGGCAGACGACGGATGCGGAAAAAGGAGAGAAAACCGAGAACGGTGTCGTGGCAGTCGATGCGAAAAAGGATGTCAACAAGAAAGGTTCGTTCCGAATATCCGAAGCGGTTTAAACCTTCGGATGCCTTGATTTTAGAATCGAATCGGAACTCCGTGAAAACGATGCGGAGTCACGTTCTCGTTTACGATTCGAGAGCTGCTGCTGCCGCGCAACCTTACTGAGCCTTTTAAACGTCATTTGCAGTGCTGCTGAACAGGCTGGTGAAACGTGCCCTGAGGAAGTCGTCCGTCACGTCCGACGACGACGCCCCGGTTCCCGACGAAGTCACGGATGTCGGACGACAGGATTTGCCGTTCGATGAGGGTGACTCCCGGTTAAAAATCGGCAAGAAGCCCGAACCGAGCGGAAAATCGAACAGGGGCACCCGTAAGAAACAATCACCGGAAGAAAGCGAGGAACGGAGAAGTGCTTCGCCGACTCGGAGCCTTTCAAAACCAGATAAAGCCCGACGAAAATCGCCGACGTCGACGAACTCAGTACGGAGAAGTCCTGCCGCGTCGGAATGGTCGGAAAATATCCCAGTTATTACCATCAGCAAGACAGAAAGTGAAGAATCAATCCGGAAAGAGGAAACGGGGGAGGAGGACCGGACGGCGAACGTTCCCGGGAAAGAAGCAACCGAAGAACGTCTCTCCGAGACCGATGAAGGTGCCGCGAAGGAAGTCGTCCAAATTAAAAAGCTCGAAACGGAAGAACTCGCCGCTAAAATGAGCGAAAACGCCGAGAATCCGACGACGGACAAAGAACAAGAGGAAAAGTGTCCGATTGCAACGGAGGAGACGGTCTCTTCCGACCTGGACATCTCCCAGGGATCGCTCGTCGGGGAAAAAACAAGGGATGACCAAGAGGGCAAAAACTAAAGGGTGACACATAAAGCGGAGGGCGTTGCTCGGAACGCGATGGAAACTGCAGCTCTCGTGCAAGACGCACCAGATCGTTTTGCGTTGCATTTAAACGCCACCAGGCGACGCAGTTTGGAGCACCCCCCCCAAAAAGGAAGCAATTTTGAGAACGACAGCGCGACGAAAATCGCGAAAAGTCAGCACCGGAAACTGAGAGCGCTCCCTCGGACGGAAGAATCCCGCGGCAGCGGCGTCTTTCGCACTTCGCCGACCGCCTTCCGAAGTGAAGAACCATTCGCGTGGCGTCCCAGGTACGCTTCCAGCTTCCGGACGGGAACCGGCCGGGCAGGAAAGCCCAAAATTCGTTTTTTCCGTTCAGCACTTGTAAAGTCCGAACATTTTATTTTCCTCTTGTTGAATATAAAAATTTTCACTGAGAATTTACTTTTACAACTTATCGGATTCTTCATACATTTAGTACGTGCAGTCGCAGGGATTGCAGGGTGGCTCGATGAGGTACCCGCTGGTGCAGTCGACCAGGGACACGTTGCTGGGTTCTGGAGTGAACATTCCGGAGTAGGAGTTCTTGAGAAAATTTACGTGAGACTGGAGGCTCTTTATCCTCAGCTGAGCCTGTTCGAAATTGTCGTTGAGGTTGTTAATGTGAGTCTGCATCCTCTGTCGTATCTGGAATTCAAAGTGCACTTTTCAGCGGGGGGTTATTCAGATCGGAATCCGTCAGCGACCGCTGCCGGAGCCCTGCAGATCGCGAACCTCGTCTTTGTCCTTCTGCGCCGTCCTGGCAGCGGCTCTCGCCTGTGCCAGCTGCCTCTCGAGATCAGCTATCTGGTTCTGCAGCGATCTCTTGATGGTCTCGTTTCGGTCCTTGCATCTCGCCACTTGCCTCGCTGACTCCTCTCTCAGCGTCTCCAGCTGATTCGAAAACTGAGCCACCTCGTGCAGCTTCTCATCCAGACGCTTCTCGTTTTGGGCGCACGCCTCCTCGAGTCTCACCACGGTCGCTCTGCGGAAACGATTCCTCCGTTATTCTAATTTCCTGAGTCGTCCCCGAGACGTCGCTTGCTCCTGCCCGAGAGCATTCCAAGTCTTACCTGAGTTTGGCGTTCTCGTCCCGCAGTTCGCTGCATTTCTTTTCCCAACTTTCTAGGCGGCTCGTCATTTGGCTTCTCTCGTCCAGGCCAAGCTGCTGGCTGTTTCTCTCTGACTCGATTTTTCGCAGTAACGAGTTCGACTGCGAAAATTTAAAAAAATCAAATGCGATAACATAAAACGGGAGACGTGAAACGATTGCAATTCGAGGCTCGACCGAGCGGCGAAGCAGTCTGGACTGGGAAACGGCAGAGTGAATTACTGTCGGCAAGGGTAAAGGCAAGGTACCGGACGAAAACCCAAAGCTGGGTGTGACGTCCTTCCGGAGCCTCTCAAATCCTCCGCCGTTAAAAGAACAGCAGCAGGATGCGGGGAAAGTTGGGCGAAGAGAAGATGGTTACCCTTTCTTTACTCTCCTGCAGTTCCCGTTGCAGGTCCTCCAGGTTTCTCTCGGCGATCATCCGGAGCTGCTGGGCCTCTTGCAGTTTCATTTGCGTATCCTTCAGAATGTCTGCCAGCGGAGTGAGTTCCGAAAGTTTCTCTTGAAAGCATTGCTGCAGGGTGAAACAGAAGCGAATTATCCATTTCTGCGTTTTCACTTAATCCCGTGCGGAAAATCTTTTCTAACCTTAAGCCGCTGAATTTCGCTGTTTTGCTCCTCTCTTGCTCTTTGATTTTCCAATTCCATGTGATCGATTTGTCGTATCTGCTCTTCCACCTGCTGCTGGGCTTGTAGGTACTGCGGCACATTAAATATTGATTTAATCGCGGTTTGATCGTAACGTTGCGGACAAATAACGTCTCCGTTAAATGTCGCTGACTTCTTGACCTGCCCTGTAGGTTCTACAAGGGACGTTACCTTATTCCTATAATCGTCCAACTGTGCGGTTTGATCGTCCAACTGATTTCTTAACTCGTCGATTTCATCCTGGGCTTCTCTGAAACGCGCTTTCATGACGCTCATTTGCTGCTCTTGCTCGAAGAGTTGCTCCTTGGAACCTAACATCTAAAATAGCAAAAGTTATGACAGATAATTTATCTACGGGTGACCGGCGGCGCGAAATGACCGGAGGACAACCTTCGTCTTTTCTCCTTCCAGCTGTTTCAGGCTCTTTTCCAGTGACTTGCACCGCTCTTCGCAGTAGTCCTTCTCTTCCCTTGCTTTGTCCGTAATTTCCATGAGTTTGTCATTCTGCGCTCTCAGCGAAGCAACCTCAAGCATTTTGTTATTAAAATCCTGTTGGAGTCTGTCGTATTGTTCCTTCAGTTCCCTAACCTGAAGCTCCGTATTGGAATCTCTGGGAGGCAACGGGCTCAACAGTCCTCCGTGAGTGCCCTGCGAAGAGCAACTGAATGAACTGCTTTCCAAAAGGTAACTCAAGTGAGAGCCGAATCAAGGATCCCCCCCAAACGGTGAACCTACCATTCCTCGTCTCTGAACGTTTATGTTGATTTTCATCATTTTCCTGTGATTTTCCAGTTCCTGCCTCTCCTTCTGCACAATCTGCAACTCCTGTTGAATTCTTTTCACCTCCGTTTCCAAGGTGCAAACCGTGGATTCCTGCGGAAGAGGAAATCGTCATTGCCGAAAACGCAATCGCCTTTCAGGACGCACTTCAGAAGGGCATTTATTCACCAAAGTCTGAGTCGTCTCCTTGTATTCCTCCAGCTTCATGTCCACAATGTCGTCCTGGGTCGGTGGTGCCACCTTAACGGAAATTTTATCTTCGCACGGAGGGTTCATCCCTTGGCTTAACAATCTGTCGTTCAGCTGAGCATTTTCCCTGGCCATCAGACGCATTTCCGCCTGAAGATTCGCCACCTTTCTTTGAAGAAGTTCAACGGCATTTTCCTTTGTTATTAACTCTTCCTGAAGTTGATACCTGAAAAACGAACGAGACACATGAAGGGTCGGATCTTACGGGGTTCCCAGGTTGGGGTCGCAGCACCGAATAAAATGATGAGAAAAACAGTCACGTGCTTTCGCTAGCAGATATCAAATAAGTTTGCAAATCAGCGATGAAATACATAAAAATATGCGTCGATAATCAAAGAGATTTTTAACTAACGAAAAAAATCACTGAATTAGCTGGAATTTGTGGAAATTAACACTAGCAACAGGGATTCGGCTATTCATGTACGGCCAAAAAGTTCCCATTGAGAGAAAATAACACTGAACGATGCCGGAGACTCGTCGAAGGTGCCAACACTCCCGACAGCATTTTTCACTGTGTTTCACCGCGTTTTATTTACATGCCGCAAGCAACGGCAAAAGCTGGCTGCAGCAGATATTCAACGTACCTATTATCCATTATATTGCAAATTTGATAAAGTACTTTTTATATTAAAAATATTACAAAGTATGAAAATTATGAAATTGCAACAAAAATACTTTAAATTAAGAGATAAATAAATACAAAACAACAACAGAACCGATTGTCATTTTGCAAAGCAGAACATCGCGGAAAACGTCGAATCGAAAACGGGGAACGACAGGAAAGAAGTGCTCCGGATCTGCAGATGAGGACGACAAGAAATGAAACATTCGATGGTCGGGATGTGAGTCTGACACGCGTAGCCCTTCTTCTGCTGGGAAACCTCAAGCTGCGATTTGCTTGGAAGAGGTTCCGTTGGATAGAAATTTGGAAAAGGCATCCGGAAATGCTGCACGGGACGATAGGTGAAGTGTTTCAGGTACGGCTTGGAACGCAATCGCATCGCGTTGTTCTTCCCCGAGCAGGAGCACAGATCAAAATTAACCGCCCCTAATTTGGGGCAGTGACGGGGTCGAATGCCGCTCCTCTTTTCCGAAATTATGCCGGAAACCTCGGAAAAGCTTCCGCGTTTGCTGTGTCGCCGTGCCCCACACTCTCGCCGGGAAGAAAGCGTTTGTCCGACAATTTAATCCCGGGCAAGAGGTTCACCTTATCGCGGAAAATGAAGAGACGACATACCTGAGGCCTTCGAGATCCGCGTTTTCCGCCGCCAACTTCTCCTGCATCGAGTAGCTCTCGCTGAGCCTGCCCGTCAGCGAAAGCATCACCTCCTGAAATCATTCGCGAGAAACACTTTGAGAAACAAGGCCCCGAACTGAAGATCAAATTGGTGATCGAGGCAGTGGGTTTTGCCCGCGGCTCGGGGCTCCGAAAAGGGAGGACATGAGCGAGTCGAGCCGGTCCTAGCGGAAAGAACGAGGAAAGCCGTCTCACCGGAACGCTCCTGGTGTCCGAGTCGACGCTGGGCAAGCTGGAAGTCTTGAAACGGGAAAAGCTGTCCAGGGCGGAAATGGACTGGACCTTGGCGAGGGGCTTGCTGTCGCTGGCGATGAACTTGGACATCTTCGTCTCCAGCGATTCCGAAGGCAGCAGGAGCCTGGTCAGGGGCCCGTTCCCCGGAGACTTCGCCTCGAACTTCGGAACGTCCGGTTCGGTCGTCGATCCGTGCTTCGACAGCGCCGGACTTTCCGGCTCGTCCGTCGTTTCCGTTTCCGAGTTGTCGAAATCCGCATTCAGTTCGTCCGCGAGCTTCTTCAGGTCGTTTTTCAGGCGCGTCCTCGGAGTCACCGCGGTTTTCGCGGACTGCTGCGTTAAGTCGGATCTGTCTTCGTTTTTCTCCGTTGACTGGGTCGACTCGGAGCTGCGCGGCGTGGACGCCTTCCTTAAATCTTCGTTCGTTTCGTCTAACTGCTCGCTTTCCGTTTCCTGTTTCGCCGTTTTCGAAATCTCCTGCGGCCTTATCTCCCTGCACCTGAGAACCGGCTTCCTTTCGCTCTTGTCAGACGACTGGTCGACGTTTTTGGCGGTGTCGCCGCCGGCTTTTAGATCTTCTTCCACTGAAATATCACGTACGGAAACGCTTTCGATATTTCTGATTTTTAGCGAGACCCGCCGCGAAAATTCGATGCTTATTCCTTACCGTGCGACAGATCGGATTTTGCGAGTTCGTCGCATTTTTTCTTGAATGATTTGTCTGCCAAACCCACAAGTTGCTTCACCCTCGAGGTTATTTTCTCCAATTGCTGCAGGTTTTTCGACAGCTTCTGCTGATGCCTTTTCAGCTCTCTGTTTTCCTCTTCCGTCATCGTGTCTTTCTGCGTGGAAGAGGAAACAATTAATTTCGACTCCCCGCGGCTTCGACACCGTCTTCCCGCCTTTTTTACTCACCTCCTGATACGCACTGATGGCCTCTCTAATTTGCTCGATCATTTTCACCGTTCGGGTGGCTCTCTCGTCGGCCAGCTTTAATTCCTGCGTGACCTGAGTGTCCGTCATTCTGCCGGAACGTCCGGAATCGATTGTGTCGCACATTTGGTCGCTGCTCAAGGAATTTTTACTTTTTTTCGATCTGGAGGAAGGCACCCCCGCCGAGGAATTGTCGCGTTCCTGATGGGACGCCGCGGAAGCGGGGCTGCACAGTGCGTTTCTGGCCTCGTCTACAAGTGAACGGATTCGAAAATAAGTGCTAGCGAGGTTTTCTAAAAGACGAAGGCACGGAATCTGCAGTTAGAGACGCGAAGTTTTCCGCGGCAACCTTATGGCGCGCCAGATCCCGGGGGTACTTCACCTGATTTTCTGTCGGATTCGCTTTTTTGGCTGGCATCGCATTCAGGTTCATCATCCGAGCGAGATTTTTCGTCCGATGACAGAAATTTGTAGTCGAAGAACGTGTCTTCGAGCTTTCCCTGGTCGTCTCCGAAAGCCTTTTCCCGGTCTCCGTGCGCCGCTGACGATTTGCCGTTCCCTTTGCTTCGGCATTTCGGAGAGCTTGTCGACAAATTCGGTAGCGTGCAGTCCGTGTCCGAGTTGGTCCCTTCGCTCCCGTTCCTTTGAGATAAATTTAAAGGCGGAATAAATAATTTCTGCAATGGTAGAAAATTTCGTGCTGTACAACAAAATACGAGGTGAAAGCGAAACCCGGAGCAGAACAGAGGGACCTAACCTTTGATTTTTTCTCCGTTTCGTCGCCGCGGCACTGAAGAAGCTTCTTCGGGAAGCCCAAGCTCAGTTGCTCGAAATTGTTGCCCGTGTCGAGATCCGAAATGTGGAAAGGTTTCAGGACTTCGAAACAGGATTTGAGCGGGTCGTAGATTTGGGGCATGCCGCCGCTGCTGGTGTGCCTGCCGACGCTGTTTGCTGTCTCATCGAATTCCTTTGATCCATTGTCACCGTCGCGTTCCCTCGCTGCATCTCCCTCGGAGTAGTTATTTGAGGTTCTTCCTCTGGAGCCGAGGTTCTTCCTTCGCTGGAACCACGAACGATAGCGTAGGACTCGAACGATCGGTACATTTTATTATGGTTCTAACGAAATCGGATTTCGCACCACGTAAGCGCTTTTCGTCATGCGCGGGGGATGCTAAATGCGACTTCCTTCACCGAGAAACGGAATTATTTAGGATATTTTTTGAAAAGCAAACATTCGATAAACTTTATCCAATTTTAAAGCCATGTTTAGCCTTCTGCATCGTGATTTGCGTTGCGATTGAGCAAAACTTGGCTTTCGTACGTGGACACTGCCAAGTCGTATTTAACGATGTCTCGTGCCGGTAAATGCGAGGAGAAAAAAATATGAAATTACCTTGGACATTACTTGAAGTTAAAATAAATGTTATACAATTAAGTTAATAATAAAGAGTTATAAAAGAAAAAACTGAAAAATACGAAGGAACCATTTTGAAGACAAATGAGAGCAAAGATTTCGATTTCGAATGTTCCATGAGGCGATTTCGATCTCGGACAGGTTCAGCAGCTGGAAACAGGAAGTGCGGGGGGAAGGAAGTAAAGAAATCCGAAACCGCAAGTGAAAATTTCCGCTTGCGCAAGGGAATTCGAATGATTTTCGCGCAAAATATAAGCCCTCATCGTGGATTCCCGGCTTCGGGGATCGGGGGCGAGTTTTCACATCGCGAAATGTTTTCGGCGTCTGTGGCTTCCAAGATGGCCTCCCCGACGTGCCGCCTGCTCAGCTTCGACGGCGTCAATTTCAACGTTTCCATCGAAGGAGGGCCTATGCTGTGACTTCGGTGGCGCTCGAGGGAGAGACAGCGCCAAGGCGGAAAAGCCGCCGCGAATAATGGCTGCTCCCCGAGGAAATTAAAGCGAGGATTTTTAAAAGGAAAACCGCGAGAGTCACGACAGCGGCGAAACGCCTCGGAACGACGAAATCCCATTTAACGCATCCACAGTAAGGTTTCGGCCGCATCGGAGTTTTCGCCCGGTCCCGGCCGTGCCCCACGCAGGGGTTGTTCGCGTAAGCAAAATTTTCCCAAATAATCCAAACGAGAAGCTTATTTCCTTCATCCGAAATGGTTTTTCCCGAAAGCTGTAATCAAATTTTAAATTAAAGCAAGTTTCAACCATTCTGTGCAAAGTCAAGGCGAGATCATTGGACAAGGTGTTTCGTTTTGAAAAGCTTAGAAAATCTTTTATTGTTTATTTGACAATTTGATCCATGATAATGTTCTGGGACGTTAAACCTAAGATTTATCTTTGAATGCATACTTAACGAAAGAATATTTACTTTAAACACTATTAAAATGCACGTTTGGCTTTATCTCGGTACCAAAGGTGAAAATGTTTTTGCAAAGGCCGCGATATAAATATAAATAATTTAATTTTGCCAAATGCTTTATTAAAATGTTTCATAACGGGTTATTAATTTTAATTTATGATAAAAGTATGTTGACACATGTTTGATATTGACTTCAAGTAATAATAAGAAAAAAAGATACGGTATTTTAGCATCGTGAAATGACTTGGCCCCACGTTTTTAATGCCTGGAAAAGTGGGATAAGAAAACTACTCCCGGGTCATAACCTAACCTGAACAAGTTTTTATGGCTGTTCGAGCATTTTGCGAGTCAAATAACGCGGGGGATGTTTTTGGTGTTTTGCAAACTGCATGGAATGCAGCCCTTGGCGGGTAATCATTTTTCGAAATTTTCACTTTTCACCATCATTTTCGGATCAAATTGAAATTGAGCTTTTCAGGACGAACCTGACATTCGCGAACGACTTAATCCCCCCGGATTAGGTCGGAAACAAGAGCCGGAACGCCGGAGGGATCGAACCGGAAACACTTTTCCATCTCATCCGGGCACTTTGCGGGTTACGTTGTCCAAATTGATATCCCGACGACCGACAATTCCAGTACTGGCTGCAAGCAAGGCTGTGAATTCTGGACGAACGTTGCCTTTTTGCAAGGATCCGGAGTTCCCGACGGTCAAATCTGCCTTCAGGATGTTGAGGGATTCACCGCTGCCGTTTTTACGAGAGCTTCACGGCACAGGTTTACGTAACGTGCTTCGCACCTGATTATGCAGTTCCTGCATCGGGCAGAGCTCTTGCTTCCCGGTAACTTCTCCGCAGGTTTTGACTCGCAGATTTCAATTTGGCCACGATGAAAGGGAACTTGAGAGAAAAATCCATCCGAATACCTGAAAATGCCTTTCGAACGGGGGGTCCGCGCCTCGAACCACGGCGGAGCCCCGACGATCCGATTGTCGGTGATCTCCCCGTAAGGCTGCGGCCAATTTCGCATGTTAAAAGCCAGTGCAACGAGGGAAATTCGGACGTGCCCGAAATTCGGGGATCTCGTTAAGCTCCGGAGCCCGCCACCGCCCCTGAATTTAAGCAATTTGGTGGCAAATTCATTCCACGAAGGCAAATCCTGTCGCACGAAACTGCGGTAAAATTTCAAAATTAAGAATAAATTTTTATTTTCTTTTCCTTTTTTCATGCTTGAAACCCGATGTGACCAAATCCCGAAGCGACCATTTCAATAAAGAAAGGCGAAACTTGAAATTTTTCACGTAATTTTTTGATCGTCAGGTCCGTAAAGACCTGAAATTAATTTCCGATTCTCCTCGAGCGAGCAGCAAAGGTTTGGGCGTAAGGTTAGCACTTCTTTCGTTTCGGAAAAATCGTTTTCTTCTAGTATTTGGCCTTCGAGAATCTCAGATTGCTGATTTTTATGTTGCGATAAGATAATCCAAGGTAAAGCCGAATGATTTTATCGCTTCGCGCTGGGCAGAAGATTCAAATTTTCAAAGTATCCGAGCTGCTGAGGGTGAAACGAAAGGAATTCCAGAACGACGGCATCGCGGCCGAGGTGGATAATTTCCCGGATGGAAGGATCCGAGAGAAATCCAGAAGATTTCGCGGAGGAGAGTCGGGAAGACAGAGAGCGGCAAACGGAAAGCCAAAACCTGTCGCCCGCAGGGGGGCCCAAAGTTGGAAACCGAGCTTCGAAAGGCAGCGGCCCGCAGGATTCCCGACGATCGAGCACGGCAGATTCGCTTTTCCACTCCCTCCGAATCTGCAGCAGTCATTTTACGTTATCTTGAACGTACTTGACCTCTCCTTCGAGTGCCATAATTTTACTATGACTGACGACTTTTAGCGAAACCGTTTGAAATTTTCCGACGGAAGATTTTCGCGTTCGCCACCTCTCTCAGTCGCTGACAATGGGCGAGGCAGACGCGGTCGAACGGGGCGCCGCCGAAAGGAAAAGCTCGGAGGTTGCGACGATCAGGTGAGCCCTGCCTTTTCGCCGCAAAAGCTGACGGGGGCAGTGGAAACTGCGACGGTTTCAGAGATGTCAGCGATACTTTTATCGAGAAAACGATTCATTTCGGAAATACACCCGTGAAAGATTCTCGAAGGCTTATCGCGAACCAGATCGTCCGAGCGTGCAGAGGATTTCGCAGTCGTCGCTCGCTGTGGGGAATCCGCGGGATTTTCACGGGGAATGACAGAAGGATCCGGGCGAGCGGGAGAGACGTTGGAAAAGCTGAGATGCCGAGAACCGTGCGGAAATTTCGCCGATAGTCGAGCAGAAGACGAAGCCATAACGGGAGCGTAGCTGGAAGAAAATCCATAAATTGAGGTTCACAGTCGAGAAATAAAAATGTGCTGGATTTTCGGGTAAATTGCGATGAATATTCAAACAGCTTACACTCAGAATTCAAGTTTAGCTGAGGAAGGTCGAAATCGTGGAATCCGATCAAGAGTGGGTTCGAATGCTGCTGCGCCTTTTTCCAAAAGTCGAGGCCGGACGAACGGATTTGCGACGGATGTTCCAGGCACGAAGTCGCAGCCGCCGGGAGAGGGCGGAAACGGACGTCGCTGCTGTCTTTTAAAACCTGCTCGGTTAAGGCTTGTCGAACTGCTAGGAAGCGCGCAAGAAGGAAACCTAAATGTACAAGTAGAATTATTCGGCTCCTCGGAATGGTTTGCGGATTGAAGTGTTTCGGATGCGTCTCCTCATGCGTTCCCGGACCTTTTGTTCATTGTAGTAAATGCCAAAAGCCGCTGTCGGAAAGCAAGGAATTCGTCTTTAGTGAATTGTGGAACAAAATTTGAGAAAACTGCGCTGATGATGTTGGGGCTTTGAGTAAGGACGACATTTTCATCGCTTTCCTCTTACTTTAACCGTATGAAATTAATGTGTAAATTTTGTTTGAAAAGACCAAGGAACCCGACGACAATGTATTTTTCTCATTCCTGTCGTCGCTCGGCAAAAATTTCTTTTCGCTTTTCATTTGCTGTCTTACAATTTTCAAGACTTGCAGCCTCTGCGCCTTAATAAAACTGATAACCTTTAGCGTTTCTTCCGACGCGAACCTGAAAGTGATTTATATCCTCTGCATTGTTCTTTGCTCTTAACGTTCGCGCGCAATTAAGCGTTTTAGCTGTGTCAGTGGATCTGAATGGAACGCGTAACCCTCAACGCCCCGGTGCACGATCTGCAAACCTCGAACGCGCGAAAACCCAACTTGGTCGGCTCCCCCTTCGGGGGGGGTGCGCTTTAGGGGGAGGCAGGTTTATTTCCATCCCCGGTGATCCCAGATTGGGACCAAAGCAAGAAAAGCTTTCGAACCACGTCCGATGCGGACTTGGATTGTCCAATAAGCATCCGCGACGTTGCCTGTCGCAAAACCTAATTCCCGGTTTGCGGTAATTCCCGGTTTAATGCAGCGGGCAGGATTTCGGCGTGAAGAGTTTATCGCTGCACAAAGATTTCCCGACGCGGGATGCATGGCCCTTGGATGATCATCCCTGAAGATTCCTCTTTTTTTATAGTGCGTCGGTGGAGGGATCAGAAATAAAACACGAAGAACATGAAAAGCCGTTGAGGAAAACCAACTACTGGGAGACTCTCATGCATTTGCATAAGAGCAACACCGGGTCGGCAATATTTGCTATGGGAAACGCGTTCAAGAATTCAGGTCTTCTGATGGGGTCGGTGTCGGTGTTTTTTATTGGGATCTTGAGCGTTCACTGCCAGCATCTCATGGTAAGTTGCGACAGCGTACTAGGTGCTGCATAAATATCCTGGTTCCTGCCGCACTGACCGTCCGATAAATTGCCTTTTTCTTCAGCTGAGGGTGTGCGACGAAACGTCCAAAAGACTCGATCTCAAGCGTGCTCTGGGCTTCGAGGAAGGCTCCGAAATGTGTTTCAAAGCGGGCGATCCAAAATATCGGAAATGGGGTCCATTTGTGGGCCGGTTGGTGGAGGCTTTCGTTACCATCACTCAGAGTGGTTTCTGCAGCGTTTACATGGTCTTCGTGGCGGACAACATGAAACAGGTTTGGGATGTCTTCCTGCCGGAGATTCATATCAGCGTGATGATCGCGATCGTGGCCGTTCCGCTGATAGTTCTGTCCTGGATCAGGGACCTTAAATCCCTGGCTCCGGTTTCGATAATTGCCAACATCCTCATTTCCGTGGGCATCGTGGTAGTAGTGGTAGCAGCCGTTACGGACCTTCCGGATATTGCCGAGAGGAATCTTGTCGCGGACTATTCCCTTCTGCCGCTTTTCTTCGGCACCATCATCTACGCGTTCGAAGGCATAGGTGTGCTGACACCCATTAAGAGCCAGTGTAAAAATCCGGAAAATTTTTCCAAGCCCTTGGGTCCTCTTAATGTCTCAATGGGTTTTTTCATGTTCCTCACTATCTTTCTCGGTTTCGTTGGCTACTGGAAATGGGGCGAAGACGTCAAACCGAGCCTGACCCTAAATCTCGATCAAGACAGTTTTGTCGGCCTGGGAATGAAGTCCCTCATAAGTGCCGGCGTCCTGTTGACCTATCCCCTGCAGTTGAAGCCGGCTTTAGACAATAATTTTACGTTGTTCAAGAAGTTCTGCGGTCCTTTTAAGCGCCCGCTTCTGGTGGACATGCTTTTCCGAACCTTCTACACCATATTCCTCTTCGTTCTCGCCGAGGTCGTACCCTTTCTCGACCTTTTCATCTCTCTCATCGGCGCTTTGTCTTCGTCGGCACTCGCTCTAATTATTCCACCCATAATGGATCACGTCACTTTCCACGAGGATTACGGACGGTTCAACTGGAGGATGTGGAAGAATATTTTCATCATAATTTTTGGTATCGCCGGATTCATAGTCGGCACCATTTATGCTGTGATGGATATCGTCAAAAGTTTTGGTGAGGTGTATTCCCACGTAGAAGGATGATTTCCTTTCCTTCCATACTCGCAGCAATGCAGTCGTGCTCGGTCCGGCGACAATTCGTTCGAGCGTCTCTGTCCCGGACGAAGATATGCCAACATTTTCGTCAGAGACAATGGTGCACTCTCAATAATGCGTGGCTCTGCCTTCCGAATAACATCATCTTATTATCCGTGGCAATAGCGAATGTTTATGCACATATATATATATACATTAATATATACTTATCACGATATTTTATTCACTTGACTATGATTTTCCTTCATCTTTCCTTTTTTGACGAGTGCACTTAAGCTGTGTCAATACAGGTTTTTGTTTCGCGACGTCCATTCGAAGCGTATAGTCATTATTGCAATTTCAGGTCATGCCTCGATCAGCAACGATTGGAAGACATTAATTGATGATTCACATTGAAATCTACATCAAAGGCAGTCAACGTGAATTGTGAAATATCTTTTTGTTCGTTACCTTAAATAAAGGCTTCTGAACGTGTAGCCATGCAGCTCTCTTTTCCAGGTTCCCTCACAATTTTCCTCCACCGAAATTTTCAAAACTTCAGGTCGCTGGAGACAGTTTTACCTGTTTTTTTTTAAGTTACATAAATAACCGGATTGGAACCAGTGCAGGTAGTAATGGAAACTTTTCAGTGCGAAGTTATTCATTATAATACGAGACACGTTATTAAAAACAAATGGAAAATGCTTCGCTTTCGTGGGTTTTTCTAATCAAACTTCATCTGAAACTTTTGAAAAATTGACTCGGAACGAAAAACCGATTCCTTCTGATGCTGAGTCTTCGGGGATCGGAATTGTTTTGAACCGAGTCGCGAGATCTGGAGAACCGCGGGAAAATTCGTGACGCGACCCCCGCAGCACGAACCTCAGCGTCGCTGCCTCGGCGAGAGACCGCTGCGCCCACGAGGTAAGCGGCAGACGCCAGACTGGTCAGCAGTCCAACCGTGAGGACCGTCCACCTGGTTACGTTGACAACACTGAGAAGGTGAAGCAGTTGGCCTTTTATTTCGTCGACCAGTTCGTCAGACAGTTCCATGGCCTCGTAAAAAGAAAAATCTTCGTCAGAATTTTATGGTCAAGTTCAAAGTTCTGCACAAAAATGCCGGAACGAAGAAAAACATTGTCCGATTCGGTAAATATTTAACAAGCTTTTCGCAGCATTCACGTAAAGAGAATAAGGAAGGTTTTCTTTTTGTTTTTTCCTTGGCTACGATAATGAGAAGAACTCATGTTGGGCCGCTAGGTGCAGGTTGAGCGGGTAAAAAGTGCTTGCATCATTTTGCGTCTATTTGTCCGGCACCTCGAATTGCCGGAAACGGAGCCTTTTCCTGCGGTTTTTGGAGGTACGTGCAAGGAGGACCATGCAACCGATCGTTTCCAAGCTTGGCCGAAGCTAATGTCTCGGAGAAGGGAACAATCCCAAGAAAATGCCGGAGGAATGCGATTATTTCTGTTACCTCTTCGAACCAGAGAACGGGAACTATTTTGTCTGGATAATTTTTCATGACATCGATCTCCGGAATTTTCTTCATGAGCAAGTTCATCTGCATCCTGATGGCTCCTCTGAGTGGAATGCCCGTGTTCTGGAAGGACAAATTTCTGCATCAGTTTACCAAGCGAACGCCTTTGACGATGCGCTGACGGCTTAACCTGGTTACCGGTTCCAAATCTACGAAAGTCTGGTGCTTTTCTTTTTCGGGATTCAGTCCGTCAATCATGCTGCGGTACAACCGATCGGCCATCAGCAGATGAGGATGGGACAAAACTGCCGGAGCTCCTGAAACGGAAACAAAGTCATTTGCGTTTCGGCTGCAGGGAATGCGTCACACCAGATTGCTTTGCTCGTTCTCGACGCTGGCGGCAGCGAAAAAACCGGGAGCAGTTTGCTCTTCGGTAACGGAGTCGTCTTCGGGACGCCGAAATTTAAGACGGCACGGACACTGAAAAATTGTGCGCACGGCTTTCTCGTAGGGTCATACAGAGAAAAGCTCGCCGTCGACCAAAACCTTTGCTGTTGCCCTCGATCGAGGTGGGAAAACTCCGAATCTCGGGAACCGTCTAATCCGGAAAACGGCGGTGGGACCCCGGATTTTCTGTTTCCTTGCGAGAGTAGGTTTCGCCCAAAGAGCGATCGGTTCTTTTGGACTTCATCCGCGGCAATCAGGAGCTAATTGTTTTTACAAGGCCAGTTTGGAAGTGCTTTATCTTTGTCTGTCAGACGCTTGAAATCCAGTGAGTCAGTCTGCGCGGAAGGCTAACCGGTGAAGTTCTACCTGGGAGGTTTTCGGTAGATTTTTACGAGGAAGTCTCATCCAGTACAGGTTTTGCCACAAGGTCCCGTTAGTTACGAGCAACATGCTGAAATACTTCTTCGGAGACTCGAATTTATGCCACCCGGTCTCGTCCGGCAAGAGAGGTGAGTAAACGGTCTCGGAGCCTCGAAAAATCTTTTCCATCTTCGCTGCAGTTCGCCACGGGCCGGCCTCGGTCTGGAACTCCGGGAAAGGTTTCTGGACCGATGAAAATCCTCAAAAATCCAAATACCAGGACATTCGGTGAGTTTGCACTCGGAGCATATGAAGATTTGGGCTCAATTTCCAGGGGCGGGCAGCAAAATGCTCCTTTTAATGCTCTTCCTTCTCGAGTTCGTTCGAGGCAAAATTTACGAGCGATGCGAGTTGGCACTGGAGCTCAAATATCGACACGAAGTTGCGGAGGATCAGGTGGCCACTTGGGTATGCATTGCGGAACACGAGTCCCGGTACAACACCAGCGCTGTGGGCAATTCGAACTCCGACGGCAGCAGGGACCACGGAATATTCCAGGTATTAAAACTCTTTTAGAATCCCATTTGATATTTGCTTCAGTGATAAGAGCGGCAAACGGCTGGATTCGAATGACATTCGGGCTGAAATTCCTCGCAGATAAGCGACCAGTACTGGTGTTCGCCACCGGGCAAAGGCTGGGCCTGCGGAGTGAGTTGCTCCGAGCTGGAGGACGACGACATAGAAGACGACTTCATCTGCGCTAAAAGGATCTACAAGGAGCACAAACTTCTCTCCGGAAACGGATTCAGTGCTTGGGCGGTTTACGAGCTGTTTTGCAAGGGAGAGCAGGTCGGAAAATACGTGAAGGACTGCTTCGGAAACGCGTTGGAAGATCTGCATCGAACGTCCGTTCGTCCTCCCGGCAAGAAATCCACCAAGAAGGTTTACCCGTGGTTGCTACCCACGACCGTTCGGTCTTCGACGTTACGCGACCGAAGTTCGTCGAACCCGACGTCGTCCCCGGCCCGGTGCTCGACCTCGATCAAGACCGAACCATCGACGCGAAGAGCGACGCGGAAGCTCGATTCCGCCACCAACATTCCCGGTAACAATCCGTCGGGAGCCGAAACCGCTGCCGCCGACAGCAACCTGCCGGACGGGGAATATCTCGGGCGGACGTGGAACAGGCGAAGTGGAGGATCGGCACCAGCGGAAGGCGGGAGCATTTCCGGGTCTCAGACGACGCCGTCTTTTGGCTGGACGACACCTTCGGCTCGAGGTGCTCCGCGGCAATCATAATTCGTAACGAAACTGCCCGCGTGTGGAAGCATTCGAAAATAAAATCTTTCACGGACAAACTTTGGGTTCGTTCTTTGGATCGGATTTTGAAAGAGCTCCCGCGCCGATACCTTAAAACCTGCCCGAAGAAAAGACGACGCGATTCCTCCCCAAGATCGGTTAACCTCGAAGCCAGCTTTCGGATAGCAAATCTAATCGCTGGAAAAAAAAAATTTTTTTGCTGTCCTAAGCAAAATTTTGAATCTTCCCGGCGATTTCGGACGCGGCCACGGTGCGAATTTCTCGGCTCGGAAAATTTTAAAAATCGCCACGTAGTTGTAATCCATTTTGATATCTCACCCTGACTGCTGGATAATTCAAGAAGACCTGATTTGAGACATCCCCCGTATGAAGTCAGATTTTTCACTGATCTCGGACAGAAACAATAATTGTTTTCGTTGGTCCGAACGCTGGCAAACACTGTCTCGTCAATTATGTACCGTCTTCCCTGGACTCCCTTGTACATAACATCACCGTCGTAGGTAAGATTAATGGATCTAAATCAAAAGTCGCAGAAATTACATGATGTACCATTGGTAGACGGATCATTTGAGAAGAATTGTGGCGATGAGGTTCGGAATGGGACATCATCTCCATTGACGTACAGAAATACATGTGAAATACATCCGAACGTGGAACTGGCACCCGTTGTTGCAGGATCAGAGTTCCTTCAACTTCGCGATCTCGTTAGCTTATATATGTTGACGTTTAACTTCGCAACAGCGAAATTACCTGTGAACGTCGCTGTGGAAAACCTGCAGGACGTTGACGTCGTGCAGGTACGGTCTGTATATTGTCGTGTCCGTGCCGAGTATGGCGTTGCAGGTTTTTCCGCCCCAAGTTGATCCCAAAGTTCTTTCTTCTCTCCACTTCAGTATTTTCCCCAAATTTTTTGGCTCCTTGATGCCCAGATTTACTTCGTACGGCCCGTCGGCGGAGAAATTTTTCTGTGGAGCGCACGAACAAATGTTGCTTAGATCGCTTTTGGGGCGGGTGGCGGTAACATTTTCGAAAGGGAGACCCACGTATTTGAAAAAAGCGAAGCTGTTGGTTCCTTCCTCGCCGTCGTCGATGGTAATTGTCTGGGGATGCAATTTGGCATAAGCCAGGCACAGAAGCTTCCACTTGAACTTCAGGACGACGTCTTTGTCGAGGGATGGATCCGCATCGGGGTTGCAATTCATTTTCACGCCGCCGAAAAGGTAATTTCTGACCGTCGTCTTCACAAAGGTCTGGTCCTCGGGCCACATTTTCTGAATCACCTCGTTGAGAACCTCGAGAGAGATCTTCAGACCGGTAATGCTTTCCGCAACTTGTGCGAACAACTGAATGAAGTACAAACAGTGAACAGAGTTAAAATCGAAAGATTACCCGTGACGGCTCCAAATCCAGAGCCTCGCCGAAAGCTCCTCCATGTCGGACGTCTAATTTTAACGTGGCAATTGTGGTAGCGCCGTTTAAATATTAACTCACAAGTGCGGGAACATTCAACATTTCAATTTCTTCGTTTTCATCCCCTACGCTCTCCTCCCTTGAGAATTCATAAAGAAAATGCTGATCGTAGACGGCCCTGTCTTCCTCCTCGAACATCGCTATGTTCTTTTTCATCACGCTTTTTTTGTACACATACGGCCCTCTCTGTAAATAAACAAAGCAGTTTCAACTGTGCCTTTTCACAGTTTGCCCAACCGGGTACGTATCATAATATTGACTTGTGTTTCACCTCTTTTACTGCGGGCTTGGCTCCATTTAGGGTGACTTCTTTCGAATTCACTACCTCGAAGAGATGCACTCGAAAATCCAAAGGCATCGGCAACCTCTTCCATCGGTTAAAGCTCTCCGTGTTGTTCCTAATGGCAATTTTCTGAAATGGAACAAACAGCACGTAAGGTTCCAGCACCGTCTTCGTGGTTTTCTTGCTCGCCGGAGAAAAAGAAGGCATTTGAAGACAATCTCGTTCGAAATTTTAAAATATCGCTTCCCTTTGAAGGAAGCTGCCGAGGCTAAGGAAAGATATTCCAACAGCCTCTTACTATAACGTAAAAATCATTTTCGTTTGCCGCTGTTCAAAAGCACCGAGCTAAAACGACAGCGATCTTTTCTCGCCAAGGAAATCGAAGGTACGGGAAGGAATCGACCGCCAACCGTCCAAGAGTTCAAGTGTTCGCCTCAGGGTGTCTGGATTCCAGACATGCCACGGAGAACGACGCGGACGGCACGCCTCCGAAGCAACCGCAGCCTTTCCTGTCGTCTGTCTTATTCGACCAACTTAAAACGTCGAAACTCGCCAACTAACCCAGTGCTTGCACTCACGTTCAGATTCGAATCTACTTTGAATCGACTGTGCGCTTGTCTCTGTCGTGATTGATCTTTCTTTTATACGTTTACGGCATTCGCCGTACTATTTTGGCTTCTTCGGGATGTCATCGCATAAATAACATCGCCGATTGTTTTATAACTAATCCAAATTACAGATCCCCGATCGACAAATCGGATTTAAAATTGGTCTTCTGGAGACTGCTGCACCTCCTTCAAAACATCTAAACTTCAGTTTTTGCCGTGTCTTTGTACGCCATCCAAACGACCATTTCGACCGTCTCTCACCCACCGGAAACTGTTTTCCATCGGGACGCCAAAATGTTAGAACTGCACTGCACGGGAATCGAACCTTGGAAAGGACCCATTCGCGCGTCAAACGCACCTTTCCATACCTCCAACAGCGACGGGTCACTTACTTCCGCTATCTTATATTCTATCACCATGGGTGCCAGAACCCATCCCGACGAGACTGCGAGTGCGACCAGAACGATGCCCGTTCCACCGACGGCATAAGCTGCAGTCTTCGCCTTCATGGCTTCCGAATGCGACACTGAAAATGTGAAACTTTACCGCTCGCGATCGCTTTTACCACGAAAGGGTTTCAGGGCACGGTAATTTTGCTGTCGCCGTTCTTCGCGGTGACGTGGGCAGCGCTATCTGCGAGATAAACGAGGCCCTCACTGGGTGACTGAGAGATCCGCCGAAGGCGGCCGGATAGCCTCGAAGGCGACAGCGCGGTCGTCGCATTCGTTCGCGGCACCTCGGCACCGCGTGGCCTCTGCACTCGAACGGAACCTCGAGCGGAAAAGGACAGGAGGCTGACTTGTTGGAGTCGAAAAATCAAGTCCGAAAGGGTGACCATTTCGTCCCGCATAAAATGACGCATAAACATAGGATTGCGATCCGATGTCTGAGAGAAGCTTCGCAGCCTCTTTCGTGCGATTATCTGCATTTCGAAAGCTTTGACAAAGAAGCTGAAAGTACGGCTGCGAAGCTCCTCCGGACAAACGTGACTTTGTTTAAAAATAGATAAATCTGCATTTATTGTTGTTTAACCCTTCTCATGCTTATTTTTGTTAGTTACCGTGCGTACTGTGTTCGTCCTATCAAATTGTGTTTCACGGAAAACAGAAAAGGAGTACGGATTTAATGGTCATCGTCGGAACTTTTAGTGGAAAGAGACGTCTTTTCCGGTCTCCTTAATCATTGCCTTTATTGCCAATAAACCTTCGGGCTCGGACGATTATCTGGATTGGGAAAAATAAAGAAACAATTTTCTTTCATCACGTCTGTCTTGCTCTTGTGACTGGGAACATTTTCATCACACGGACTTGATTTTTGGATGAAATTAACGAAAATAATATGTAACTATATTTCTTTATCGTAAACAATAATAATTTCGGGGATATGAATTTTCCTTTTATTGTCGGCGTTATAAAAAATATTTACGTTCATCTATCGTTCACGGAAATCCATATATCCTGCATATGATAGTATTTTTTAATTGTTCAACATTTAACTTTTCCTTTAGGAAAGATAAGTATGCTCTATAAGTACAAACGAATTAAGCAAATAAATCAATAAGACAATATTTGTGACCTAATTAAAAATAAATATAAACGTAATCAAAGTTATTATAATATTAAATTACAAATATATATATATTTGTAATTCAATTATTTTATTGTAATAAATA
>JAOWBB010000887.1:0-46466 GCA_028565995.1 Ricinus marginatus | reverse complement strand
CGAAAATATTCATATGAAGGTTAAGTTATCAAATATTTTTCGCTTGATTTTTTTTTTTTTTTTTTTTAGATTTGATTTATATTTATTTATTTTTCGCATTTTCGCAGTGAAATAAAATGAAAATACATTTCGGAACGTAAATGCGCGATGGAGGTCAATAAAAAATGCGAGTTCGAAGACCTTCCCTTAATGGAAGTTTGAGGCAATTGAGTTTCTCCTCGGAATTCACTTTCATTTTTTGAGAGCCACTGAAAGTCGATTACATTTAAAT
This sequence comes from Ricinus marginatus, assembly GCA_028565995.1. NCBI lineage: Eukaryota > Metazoa > Arthropoda > Insecta > Psocodea > Ricinidae > Ricinus > Ricinus marginatus. Next base: position 46,195 of record JAOWBB010000887.1, on the reverse strand, counting down.
GAGTTACGATCGGCTTTCAATTTGTTGTCAACTCCGCCATTGAGGTATATGAAAAATATTTTATTTCAGATGGGTAATTCTCTTCTCCCATCCCGCGGACTTCACCCCGGTGTGCACCACGGAGCTGGGGCGCATGGCCACCCACGATCGGGAATTCAAAAAGCGGAACGTGAAGCTGATCGCACTCTCCTGCGACAAACTCCAGGATCACAACGACTGGGTTGACGTAAGGGCGACAGACTTGCCGGTAACGCCGGCGGACGGTTTTCGCGCGGTTTCCCATTCGCCGTTCGGATGTTCGGAACGTTCCCGCGCTTTGCACAACCTTCGGGGTTTTGACGGTCGGAGGGAGGAAAGGCCCCCGTTCGGGAGTCGCATGCCCGCGCATATCCGCGCCGGTGCCACCGTCGAAATTTTCCATTATTTCCCCGGCGAGTTTCGCTGGAGCTGAGGCGCGTGAAAATGAAATTTTCCGCATGAAAATTTTTTCGGTTTCAGGATATAAAATCTTACTGTCCGGATATCCGTGGGAGCTTTCCGTATCCCATCATAGCCGACGAAAAGCGGGAAATTGCAGTTCTTCTTGACATGATCACGGAAACGGACAAGCTCAATCCGGAAGCGGCCATGACCGTTCGTGCCCTGTACATCATCGGACCCGACCGTAAGCTGAAACTGTCGATGGTGTATCCCTTTTCCACCGGGAGGAACGTCGAGTGAGTATTCCGCTGCATTCGCAATTTCGCACTGAGGTATTTCATCTCGATGTTAGCTTGGCCGTACGTCGATCTCGGCTGATGCTGAAATCTCGTGAAAGGCATTCTTTTCCGACGAGAAAGAGATTTCGATGAGATCGGCCAGTAGTGACAGGGGAAATGACGAGAAAAATGATTGTGCAACGAATATTCGATCACATTTATTATTTGCTCATGAACAATTAACTTTGACTTTGCTTTTCCTAAAGCAAAACAAAAAGAAGATGGCGGTCTAACTCATTTAATTTCCTTTTTAAAGCGAAATTCTGCGATGCGTCGACTCCCTCCAGCTGGTGGCGCAAAATAAAAATATCGCCACTCCGGCAAACTGGACGGTAAGTTGACAAACTGCGCACGAATTGCTTGATCATGCTCGTGGGATCTGCTAAATTCCGTTTCGTCTGCAGCCAGGAACGAAGGTGATGATACTGCCTCATGTGAAAGACGAAGAACTGCCGACGCTCTTCCCGAAGGGGGTGGAAAAGGTGTCGATGCCTTCCGGAAAGGGCTACGTCAGAACGACCACAGACTATTAAGCGGAAATCCAACCCGACCGCTGACGATTGTCTTCGGCGTTAATTTTCTTCGCTGACCGTGCTGAATTTTTCGGGAGTGCATCGCACGTGTTTTGGTTCGGTCAAAGCGTCAAATGGAAGCGGTGGTTGCGGCCACCGGCGAGGCATATTCTGGAATGGAAAATTGTTTCACCGAAATATCACGTTTCACCCGAATTTATATTCGAGATTTTTCACTTTCCCGAATTCCTTTCTTAGTTAAGGAAATGAAGATTCATTTCTGGTGTTTTTTATATTTACAAACAGGAAAGAAAGAACAGCAACCGGATTGCTAATTGCTTAATAAAGGTTCGAAAATTTACTTAGTAAAAAGCGAAAACGCCAAAATTTGCGCTTCGGTCCGGCACTAAACCCAATCACATACATTCAACAATTTAACGTTTACGCGAGGAGCAGCCCCATTGACGAGTTTGAAAATTTAGCTTTCCCAAAATTGTTGCCGAACGTGCGGGAAAATTCGTTATTTTTACTGATTAATATAAATGAGGAGCGGTTCCAATATTTTAAAGGAAAATTTTTTCAGTTACCGATCGGGATGTCGGAATCTCTCCGGGCAAATACTCCAGATCAGTTTTTCGATTACGAAAATATTTACTTTCTGGTAATGGCGGTTTTCGGATTAAACATCCCCCCCCCCGTCGGAGGTGGAAAATCAGCGTTTGAGAAAATCTTCGGGTTCCAGATTCGGAAGGGTGCCCTTACCGGTTGCTTTGTCCTCGCTGTCGCCCGCGATACGTTTATCGACAGGAATTGAAAATTTTATCGTGCCCACCATTTTTGCGGGGAGATGTCGGAGGTCTTGCAGAAATCCCACGGTGCCTGAGCCGTACATCAAATTTTAATAGATGATCGCATTGCGAGTCCACCAGTCTAAGATGTCGCAGGGACCTCCGGGACAAAAGTGAAAATTTCGGTTTTCTCTCGGTTTCCATTCTTTTGCTAAACCTCCGAGGCAGATTTATGGAGGATCAAATATCGTTTTCAGCCTTTTTTCTATTTTGTCTTGAAATCAAACTCCCGAAATCTTGGTTAACTTTCCTCCATTATTCAGCGTGGTCAGAGCCTGCGCATGAGCGGGTCCCGTAGGATAATCTCAGTACCTTTTTGTCCGGATGTAATTCCGTGCGAGTGTCCCAAAATGCTGAAGCTGCAGAATCGTCCGGACGATTGACTTATATTTGATTCCGTCCAGGTTTGAGCGGGGGTGATGTTGCGAGCGGAAGGAAGTTCTTCCTTCAGCGAAGGCGGAGTCGTAAAACGTAAAACATTAAAAAAGAAATTGTTGTCAAAAGCGGTGTACGTATTCGCCATATGAAATTTTAAATTAATTTAACTACGGCAAATGAAATTTTGAAGGGTGAAACTTGATTTGACACATTCTTTGAATACGAAATCAAAAAATCCCTCTTCAGAGCAAATTAGAAAGCAGCATATGAAATTTCCAGTATTTCGGCGTCTCCAGGTACTCCTTTCCTTCAGCAGAAAAAGATTTTTTTAAATCTTCACTTGCGTTGTCGAAAGGAGAGGAGCACGAAGGATTTTTGGAGCGGTTAAAACTGCGAAAAATCAGAATTTTCGGATGTCTTGTCCGTTGGCCGAGACCCGGTCCATTTTAAGGCACGATAACTCTCTTCTTGCTTTTCTTCTTTCAAATTTGCCTCCCACAAGCATCCCTTAAATTTTCGGATTTTAAGTTTTAAATGAAATTTTTTTTCTTTTTCAATGTATCTTTCGCCACTCCTCCCGGGGCCTGGAAGACATCGTTTAGGCGGGTCCTAACGTATAGTTTCATCTATTTATTTTTCCGTTACTATTCGACCCGGACCTTAAAACTTCGCAATGAATGCACCGCTAGATAAGCAAATTATTCAGCGGATTTACGATCGTCGCGTTCCATCTTCGGAATTCAAATGGACCTGCACGCACGTGAAAGTGCCAAACAGGAGTGTCGAGACTGCAGTGCGACAGTCTTGGTCAGTGTCACACTGTTCCGTCTGTGCATGCCGAAAACAGTTTGAAGCCGAGGTTCCAGCTTTGATGTGAGTGCAATGTGAAACGGAAGACGGAGTTTAAAATGCTTTTTCCTCGCGGTGCCGCAAGCAACTTTTTTTCTGCGGTTATTGAATAGCGACGTGTTCAAAATGAAATCTTTGCTCGAAATTCCCAATTAAACCTGGAAGAAAGTTTTAGCAAACGAAAGCTCCGAATCCTGGGAAAGCGCGGTGCGATGAGGTCCTGGATCCGGACTGAAGTAGTAAAAAGAAAGAGGGAAATAAAATAATTTTTCTCATAGGAGATTTATGCCTTCCGATAGGTTTATGTTCATCGTTGTAAATCACTTGATAATTGATTAGAGCGCCGTTGGTTTTTATCCGGTATCGTGCCTTTTATACCGATCGAACCGGAGGAGAGCGCAGAAAAACCAGAAAATTTTTTTTGGTTTTACTTGCCGTGAAACAAGTGCGGCCAACGGGACGCAGGGATGAACCTTTAAATCGAATCCGGGGGGAAAGTTTTGGATGTTAAGGGCTCAACCACAGTGCGCGTCTGGAGAGCCTCCGGTGTTAAAAGCATTTACGCTGCGAAGAACATCCCTGCAAAATCAAACGTAAAACCGGTCATTGCTAATTCCTTTTCGACCCGAACTCATTTCCGCTGTCGCTGTTGCCCGAGATCACACTGGGGCAATTTGCATCTTCTCCCGTTCATTCCGAATACGTGTCGGATTGAAGCGAGGGTCAGTTTTAAAAACTGCACCGGCGTTATAGATTTTTTGTACCGAAACGTATGACGACGAATGTGAATCTCTGGCAGCCCCAGATTCGGCAGCTGCTGAAGTGGCACTGGATCAGTTCTGATCGGTCGCCGGGTATCCAGAGCATGCAGTCGGGCGATCTGCTTTACTCGGAGCCTGCAAACGGTCGGAGGAAAGGCAGTCGCGGCGAGAACCTTCAGAAGCGAACGCGATGAAATTTTCCGTCTTCGCATCGATGTTTTTCATGAAAGGAGTAAAAGCCACGTCCGTCGCTTGTTCCTCCTACCTGGCGAACGGTTCCGGTTTCCCTTATCATTCGCGATGTAAGAGTTAGGCGGGAAAAATGCGGGTGCACGAGCTGTCGCGATATTAGCAGCGATCGACCGGAGGTTTTCTTTTTTTTCAGTTTGCCGATATTTACTTGCTTTTGGGAATGACGCGCAACGTAAGATCCGTACGGTTGCATTTGAATTTTGAATCGATTGCCTCCGGCAGCGAACTACTTTGCTGCCTGAGCTAAAACTTAATCTTGTGATTATTTTAAAAAAGTCATCGCTGCCTCCGTTTCATTGATATTGTAAAGGTTTTGTGTTGCGAGGAATTCACCTCGCAAGGGGTTTTACATTTATTATTTTGTATCATTCCGTCGTTTTCCGTTTCCCCATAAAAAAAATTTTACGATGAAGTTTCAGTTTCGTTGCCTGTTCCATTTATAGGTGGATAAATAATTTTCTCCATGTTTCACAGTTTTTACGGCTATCGAATCAAAATTTTGAATTACAAATAAATTCCCAGGCGCGACCATTGTCAAGTGAGCCAGGAGCATGCGGTGAGAAAAAAAAAATTTTTTTGCAGTTTTTTTTTTACGGGAAAAATGATAAATTTTAATGTTTGCTAAAGAAAATGGACGAATTTGTTTTTTTTTGCGCCATTATTCTTGGGAAAGCGCTAATCGACGGCAAGAAAATCGTGTTGCGCATGTAACGAACAAACGTAAATCAAGACTGATATGGCTTTAATGACTTGTACAAACGTCGAATGTGAATCTATTAACCTGCGTTCGAGTGCAGTGCCGAACAAAGGGAAAAGCCAATGGATTGAACGAAACGGGGAAAAACTTACGGATCAAAGTCACCGGTTGGAAAGGGAAAATTTTTTCCGGTTGAATTTGCGGTCGGTGTCTCTTTATCCCGTAAGTTGTTCCACATAACATAAGCTTACGAACCGGGAATAACTGAAGACCGGAATCTAAATCGGGAGAAATTAATAAATTATATATCCGCATAATGGAATAACATATTGCGGGTTGTTAGGGATATATGAGATAATGTTTAATAATCATAACGATAACCCGGCTTATGAACCTCCGCTGCAGATTCCAATTTAAAGAGAAGGGATTTGAATTTTCAAAATTTCAATTTCCGGTCACGGGGAAAACTTAGCAGCTTCCGAAAGCGTTCAAGGCGTTCAGACTTGCAGAGGAATGAGGGAGAGCCGCGGTCTTTGTTCCTTTTTCCCGTATTCCGAAGTCTCTGCCCGACTGTTCTGCCGCCTTAAAAAAAAAGGGAAGGAAAAAGGTGCTGACCAGTGTCAGTTATTGGAAACGCCGAAGGTTTGAAAAGGAGGAAATTTGCATTTGAAAAGACGGGTTCATTCGATGGGAAGAATATGTTAATGAGCTAAATGGCGAGAGTCGAAATTCGGGGTGGAAATAAGGTTTAAAGACCTGGGTAAATATTTAATATTTAACCCGAAAAAGAGCAAAATAAAATTAAATGCCGCGATGGAAGTTTTAAAAAGTGGATATTATAAATGCAGAGGAAAGAAAAGCCAATTTAATAAACCGAGATTGAGCATGATATTAAATGCCGTGATAAGGAAGTGGAGAAGGCGGTGAAAATGGGAAATCCCTGATGGAATATCGATCGGGATTAAAACTTTGAGTCTTTGATGGTTCAGACTCCGGGATTGCTCCCGAAAGAAATGAATCCCGTGATTCCATTCCGGCAGGTTCAAGACTTGAAAGTGAAGTATTGCAAGTATATTCGCGCAGACAAGAGGCACGTCGACTAATCCAATAATGCTTCATTATGAACGTGCAGAAAAGCCGGGTTCTCCCTATCCATTTCTGAATCTAATAAAAACGGATAAACTCGAGTCTGCCGCAGCAGCGGTGGATCTTTCCCCGCTCCTGCCGTGCCGTTTCGCACCGGTGATTGCTCCGCTGTCTTCGGATCCGGTGCGCGGAGAAGGCTTCCGACAGCCGCTGGCCGCTTTTTCGACGATTCGAAATTGCCGCCTGGGAGCGACGCAAACGAGTCGAGTGTCAGCGCGCCGGAGGCGGACGGCGGCGGGGGCGGGGGGGGGGGGGGGGGGGCGCCCCCCCCCCCCCCCCCCCCGCGATGCAAGATGAACTTTCAGCGGGCGGAGCCCCGACAAAATAACGCCGTCGCGGGATTCGGCGACGTCGAAGCCGCGGAAAAGTTTCCGGAGCCGCATTAACGCGGGGGAAGTTCACGGACAAGCGAACCGGAAACGCCGCAGAGCTTCGGCACCTATGGCGGGATGCGAGGAATCGTCTTGCAGATTCGCGCGCTTGAAGCCGCGACGGGACGACGCGAAGCTCCTGCAGCGCTGCGGAAGCGCGGGGGGAAACGTCACCGGCGGGGCAGAGCCGAAGGAAATCTCGTCGAGCAAGCATCGGAAAATGCTTCGCCATCTTGTTCCTCCGCGCTCTCTCGCCGGGCCGATGACTCTCTCGGGCGGTAAATCCGTCTGAAAATGTGTCAAACCCCGTTGCCGGGAGAGGGATCTGCAGCAATCCGAAATTGCCGTTTAAATCTGACCCGAAAACTATCCAAAAATTGACGGTAGATGGAGGAATTTTCGGTAAAAGTGAAAGGAGATTGAAAAAGTAGTTTCTGACTCGTGAAACTTGTTTATTGAACTAATAACTCACGGGGAAACGTACCAGGAATAGGAAAAAAAAAGATTTTCCGTTATATTTGTGCCGGAAAAAATATGCTCTTCGCCCCTCGGAAGTTGCTAAAGCCCGACTTTAATATAATTTATCATCTCATTTATGACGAGGACCCGATTCGCGAATTGCGAATTACGGAGGCTTATTCCCCCGGCTAATAAGGATTACGGAGGCTTAATTTGGGACTCTCGCGAGTTCCAGAAATCTATCCCGCTTTTAGGTTAACACTTTGCGGTGCGTTAAATACTTAACGGGAAACACTCGCATTTGCAGATCGAAGTTGCGAGGAAGGCGAATGTTTATTCGGTGCCCCGTGCAGGCTCGGAAACCGCTAATGCAGCATCCAAATTTCGAAGGCTTCCGCGGACCGGCAGCGACCCGAATTCAACCGCCAAATCGAGAGCGCGCGCTGCGAGTGGGGCTTCCGAGACTCCGAAAAGCGAACGCCGTCGTGGCAGGAGAAGAACGCTCGGTGGTACTCGCGGTGCGCATTCGGCACCCGGACGCCCGAGCAATTTTTCCCCCTCGTCGCGGAAGTAGACGCGGAAAATGCGGTTTCCGTTCGGAAGCGATTCGCGCCAATGTCCGCAGCAAGGTTTCTTTTTTCCAGCGTGTCCGGTTCGATCGGCGACGCTTGGTTCACCTGCCCGGGAAAAGGGGAGGAAGCGGAGGGATAATCGTGCGGGTCGCCTGCCGTTTCCGGCCGTCGGTTTTGATTTCTGGCGGTTTTCCCGCTTCCGGTTTTTACTTTTTTTTTTTTTTCGCACACGAACGGAAAGTCGGCTTTTGTCGCTCTGCCGATCGCGAAATATCAAATTTCGATGCATTCGAATTCGAGTCAGACAAGGGTAATTTTCCTTTTATTATTTACAGCGAAACCCGCGGAAGGCATTTTTTGCGACGTTTCCGCAATAAACAATCTCCCAGGGTTTTTCCGCTGGAAAAGATTGAAAGGCGGAAAGTCTCGTTTTTGAATATTTAAATTTCGCGTTCCGCCCTTCCGTCAGCTCTTCCCTCACCTTTTTTTTTTTTTTTTTGATCGCTAAGCCCTTTTATGATTCTGCTGAATGCGTTTGCAGATAGTTCGGTTCCCTCGGGAACCGGGAGAAGAAAAAGTCAATAATGAGAGGAGAAAGGAAAAGGAACGATTTCATCCAGGTTTCTTTTTTTTCTCTCCTTCTTTCCCATCGAATTGAATTTCCTGCGGTCGAGGATCAAAGAGTGACAGACAAATATCCTCTGGTCGAGGGCCGACTCCTCCCGTTTCCTTCCACGGTCAAATGAAAAGAGCGACGCGTTTGTTTCGAGAATTCGATCCAGAGCTGCAGCAAAAGTCGTTACGGAAGCCATCCGACCGCGAATGGCGTCGGTGGCGCGCAAAACGGTTATCGAATTTCCGGAAGCCGCCCCGCGATCGACCGGTGGAGAGTTAAAAATGATGAATGCGCCAGATTTCGACGGCTCATGATTTCCCGTGAATTTACCTGGGAATTGAAAAAAATTTAAGGGGAATTGCTGGAAAATAATTTTCCCTTCCATTTAGATCCCGGGATTTTTCAACGGTGAAGAGAAAATAAACAAAATTTTTTTCGGGTATTAAAAATATTGCACCCTGCTTTCCGGCGTTTAAACTCGATTTGCCGGAATTATCCGCATGCACTTCGCTTTCCACTCTTTCCTTTTTCTTCCTTTGAGTCCGCGTTTTCTTTCAGCAGGCCCGGGATGACCGCAAGCTCCCGACCGCGTTCCGTCTCCTTTCGCTCCCGTCGCGTTTTCCTCGCGTCCGACTTGCGGTCGCGGGACGGCGAATCCTCCTCGGCCGGACGGGCCTGCAGCGATCCGCCCGCATGGCCGGACGTCACGTCCGGACGCTTTGCTTTTTGGCCGACTCCCTTCCTTCGCTTTCCGGTTTCCGAGCCGGGTTCGTCAAAGGCCTCCGGCGATTCCATCGAATCATTTCCGCCGGAAAGGTGCGATTTTCTGACTTTTCGCCGCGTGTGTTCCCTTAAATTTTGATAGGTTAAAATTCAAACGCTTCCTGACGTTACCGAGATGCTAATGTTAATGGAAAAAGTAGTAGATTTGAATAAATTTTAATGATTTGCAACGGGATTTTTATTATAAAAGAAAAAGATTTTACAATGCGAGTCGGGAAGCTTGCAAAGCAATTTTCGTATTTTTTTTGCGGTTATTCTCCCTGCATGAATAAACGATTCGGCTTCTCAGCAAAAACAATCCCATATTCTCCGTTTTGCTCCGTTAGATAATTTTTTTCCTCTTTCCACGGCTTTCACTGCATTCCTCCTGCGTCGGTCATTGTCTGTCGCTTAACGTGAACCGGCCCCGCATAAGAAAGCAATATCGGCGCGAACATTTTCATCCGTTCGGGAATCGCCTGACATCCGCGCGATGTTTCTCCTAAAGAGAGGGCTCCTCACCCGCGGGCAAAAGCACCATCCGGGAGAGCTGATTCAAAGCATAACTTTTGACCGAACCTCTTCGAAGTCGTCCCGTCATTCGTGGAGCCGCCCGACGGGAAACTTCGAAATTTTACCTTTTTCAATGGTCCGACTTTGAAATTCGACGGGGAGGCGAGGACCTCTCCGATGGCGACCCGCAGGGCGACGCCATCTCGCGCTTTGCCGCCTCGAGAACCGCTTGAAAAGCGGCAAAGAAAGCTTCGCTTCCGGCGAAAAGGCATGCGGCAAACGGCGATCCCGACGAAATTCGGCGCATGATCGAAAATAATTATTATTTTGGGGGGAGGGAAAAGCCCTTCGCGTAAAATTTCAAACTTTCTTATACGAGACAAAAAGTAATTTTGCCTATTTGGAATGTGGATAATGTGCAAGTGGCTTTGAGGCATTTTAATATTCTTCGAGAGGGAAACTAATATCCATCCTTCCATCCCCGTTTCCTCCGGGGCGCGGAAGGCGCCTGCGGATTCCGGTGCAGGTCTCGGCCTGGCCGAAAGTCTCCTTCAGCGAACTTGAAATTTTCCACCTTTCTGCCGAGGTTCGCTGTTCCGTCTGAGAAATTTGGAATCTTTCAGCTCCTGTGATCGGGGTCCTCCCGAATCACGAACTGGATCGCACCGTCGGGTCTCGGGCTCCCGAAAAAAAAAAAAAAAAAAAAAAGGACGGAGAGTTTCCCATTTTCGGAAGGAAGCCGAAAGAGGCACGTTGAAAAAGGATTTTCTGCTCCGATCCGATGCCTTGCAGCCAGCCTTCTTTCCGCGCTCTTTTTCCCGTTCCGAAACGCCCCCGGATCGGGGGTGGAAGGAGTCATCCTCGCGCAGAAAGGAAACGTGTAGAATGCCTTTCAAAAGCTGTCGCGCCACCGGTGATTGCACTTTCGCTTAATTTCTGTGCGCTTTGCGCGCTGAGGCGGGTTCGCGTGATCGCCAGCGACCATTTCCATTCTCGCGTCCGCATTTAAGCTCCGTTTATGCGCGACATCGGATCTCTACCCAAATCCCTCAAGCATTCTACCATAACTGGCACCGGGCTCGCGAGTAGCTCTTCCAAAATGTGTATTTATCAGTAAGAATGTAAACAGGGTTTAAAACCGATGCGAGTTCAAATTGCAATCCCTGTAGGTGAACGGAGGAAAAAGAAAATCCTCAGTTACCGGTTTACACATTTAAAACTTGCGAGTTCTTTGCTTTTTCCCCGCGTGCAGCCTGCAGCATTGCGCCTGGCGGAAGCTCCGCCGGTGCTTAAGTGCACTCGCGGGAAATATCATCAAATCACTTTCCCGATAGTAACGAAATCAGGAAACCAATTCTTTGAGTGCAGGATTATATTTTAAATTCGCCATTTTCGAGTGCAAATATTGACAAAAACTTCTCCTTGTTTGCAGGAGCTAAAACTGTTCCACTTACCGGGCACTGGAGAAGAGCTAAGAAATTATCGTGATCGGATAAATGTTGCCGGCCGGTTAGGAAATGTCAAAAGCAGCCGCGGATTTGTGTATACGGCTCTTTAGCCGGTCTTCAAGTGATTTTCGACAAAGCTTCTTTTTTTTTCCGGAACACCGGTCTTTTATAGTCGGAATCATATCTGAAATCTGTGGAAGCAGAAAATTCGATTGAAGTACCGCATTGTGAACGTATAAAGAGACGTTCGAAAATGGCAGAACTCTGAAGAGGTGCTCGATAATTTCAAAGTAGAGCACTCTCACTAAGTAGTAAACTTTCGTTTCAAAAGGCGAAAAACATCAAGAATGTTCTCCAGAGCGAAAGGCAGGCGCGGATAAGGTTGGGGAAAATTTCGGCTTCAAACGTACGAAAGTGCCGACGGCCTCGCATCTGCACTTACCCGGGGAGAGTTCTTTCGCCACGACGAGACGTGCGGTGACCGGGATCGGTCGCTAGCGGCAAAGATGACGGAGGGGCAGAGCGGTTTCGGGCACCGGAACGCGTGAAGATAAACGGAAGTGCCGGCATCCATTTCAGTCTCCCGCCCGGAAGCGTGCGGCAACGGAAGCGGGGGTCGATTCCTTCGCCGCCGGGGAAATTTTTGCGGTCTCTTCCGCGGCACGTGCACCGATCGAGGGCATTTTTAAAAATAGTCCCCGCCACGACGATAAAAACCGGTTGCCCGCATTGGATGTTACCGACTGACATCGATTAGTCTTCGTTTGAGGTTCCCCCCCGGATACCCGGCGGTCACGATGCTGGTGCGAAATTTAGTTTTATTTTGTGCTCTGAGGCATTATGTCGGAAGCAGAAGCATTCGCACTCCCGGAAATAAATCAAGCCGCAGCTTCAGGTATGTAAACATGCGAGGGTCCTAAATCTCTATTAACACGGAGGAATGTTAAACCTCGATTCTTTGGTTAAAAGGTCGAATAAATTTTCGAATCTCAAAACTGTTTCCCGTTTTCGAACCGGATCATCCCCTGCAGATGCTTCTGCAGGAATAAGAGGGCTTTATCGCTGCAGTAGCTCAGGAACAATTTCCCGTCGACATCTGCGGAGGAACGAGGCGAGTCCTCAAGCTTCCCATTAGGTCGATGCCAATGTTCCGGCCCGCGTAAAATAAGCGTTGGGTTTTATGGTTCTCGCACCGTCTTACACCTGAATCCAGTTGGTGATGGGACGTTCGATCGGGTGAGGAACGCGGCGTTCGTCTGGAAAATTGCGCATTCGCAAAGGAATCGCCGAGCGAAGCATCGCGTTGTGCTTCGACCAGGTTTTCTTCATTTTTTTTTTCTTTCACGAAATAATCGGATGATGCATGGAAAATTTCAGGTCTGCCACGGCATCGGAGACCGGGTTTTCTGCGAGCAACGACGAGCGGAGAACGAAGACTTTGGAGGATTCGGTCTGGGCCCAAACCTCGCGGAGCCACGGAGCGATCACGTTGAAATGCGAGGGCCGAGAGCCTTTGAGAGTGAGCGCATTCATTTAAAAAAAAAAAAAAAAAAAAAAAAATTGACCGAACAACCAATATAAATCATAAGCATTTCACTTTCAGAAAATGTCCTGGTGGTTTTATAAATGTCCAAGGGAAAACTTCGCTGCCAACCGAACTCGTCTGTCACCGAGTTCGATCGTTTCAAAACCCGGACATCACGAGCTGCAGTCGCGCCGTGCCGCAGGTTTCCTCTCGTCCTCCCTTCGAATCCTCCGCTGGCGCGGGGAAGAATCTGCCGGACTCTACCGGTGCGATGCCCATCCCAAGTACGCGAGAGGCAGGTCGGTTCATCCGGTTTCCCATTACTTCGTCGTCGGCGAAAGAAAAGCTCTGGGAAATTGTTTTGCAACTTCGAAGACCGGTCATTCGGGCACGCTGCTGAAAACGATTCAGGATTTCGTGCGAGCAACCGGGGAGGTGAATTCGGTATCCGGATCCGGCAGGACCTACGAGTATATTCTGAAATTACCTTCGGGCGGGAATCGGACCACAGATTACAAAATTAGGTTCTCGCTGATGGGAAATGATGCCGTTGAGGACGCTGGGCGCGGTCCGAACGACGTCAGAAACAACCCGAGACCTCAACTTTTGGACGTCCTCGTGTTCGATGCTTCGGATGCCATCAGTCGTCCAATACATTTTTAAGGCTCGACCGCGAGGGCATCGCAGATGTACTTAAGAATGTACAATGGACAGAAATGATTTGGCGTGGGTCATATTTTATTTTAAAATCACCGAACAGCGACCAAAATTGCCATCAAATATTTCGCATGATTCGATTAGGGAAATCAAATTTGAACGGGAGGGTTTAACGTGCGCACGAATGTAGCAAATATTGGTATACAAAATTTTAGAATACACCAACCTCTTAATTGGTAAAGTGGAAGATACGAAGCACAAAAACCGTAATTCATGTTATGTAAAGTTTCTGTACCGAACAGTAAATTGCAGCGAACTATCTCAAAACGTCAAACCGTAAATCGGGAAATGCACCTCCTCATCTCCTCCTTTTGCCAGTTCAATTTTCATCTTTAACTTTCATCAGACTTTTCGTCCGCGGAACTTACCAGAATCGGACCGTCGATTCAGCGAGTTTTGGGAGAAAAAAGCACCGATCAAACGTAAAAGCAAGGCATATGGCACGGCAAAACCGTGATGCTTGGCCGGTCGGGAGTGACGGAACAGCGAAGGAGATTTTCGAAAGGAAAAACCCGCGAAAAATGGAAAATGGCGAGATTGCCGGAGACGACGATGCAAAATTTTACCTAATCCTCGCGCGGGGAACACTTCGCAGGTCGCCCCCGTGCTCCGCGCCACGAACTGCAAGCGCGGTCGCCGTTTGCCAAAGACGTGGGATTCCGCTTGGGCCCCGAGCGCCTGACCTGCCAACGGGAGGGAAAGGCCCGGAGACCGTTCGGAGCGGAAAATTTGCCTTTCCGTTTCACATCCCGGGCGCCTCTTTTTCCATACGATCAGTGGGGAAAGCGCAAAATTTCGAAGCGGTTCGCGAACCGTCTTCGGGCTCTTCGACGCATCTCAGAAGACCGTCGAGGCTCCGGGGTTAGCGAAGAAAAAAATTGTCAGCTGACCGCAGGGTTGTTTTATGGGCGGCGAAGGAGTCAGCGATTTTCGAGGACCGCGTCATTTGAACGGAGGCGGACTTCTTTATGGGCAATACCTGGACCGCTTCTCCTTAGGCCGGGTTCGCAATGTCTGCTCCCCCCCCGTCGGAGATTTTCCCGGCTCCGTGAGACTTCCGCCGTTCCTTATTACCGAAGGAGTTTCCCAGACCGGAAAATCCGGGGCCCGAGGAGCAGGCTTCTGCACTGCAATTAGGTAAAACCGAAAAATCCGAGATTAGGCATCGGATTTCGATGGGAGAGAAGAAAATTTTTGGCTCAACTCCATTTCATTTAAGTGGTATTATTTTGCAATATATTCTCGGCGTCTGCCCTTTTCGGACTCGGGAGGTTGCCCGTCGCCTTTCGCCCTTTTCGCTTTCATCCCTTTACCTCGTGGGGAAACTTGTTTTCCATACCTTGGATTTAATCGGCGTTGCCGAGGGTTGTTCGAGCTCGGGAAGATTCAGATGGCCTTAGAGCAACGGATCTTACGTTTAATTTACTGGGAGATTTTCAGAAACTGTTGAGCTCGCGCGGAAAACGAGGCGGACAAAGTGCGGTAATCGGTATGAATCGGTTTCGAACGGAAAAAAATATAAAAGCCGTGAATCCGAATTAAAATATCTGCCACTTCTGTATTTCGGGCGGCTTTTTTCGGTTTCTCGTTGAGGCTGAAGCACCGCCGCCTTCTTTATTTATAGTTTCCGCCACGGGCGATCCATCCTCGTGCCACGCGCAATATCGCGGAACATCTCCGGCATTGATGGACCGTCGGTTCGGGCAAAACTGAAAGATGGATGATTCGCTTGATCCTCGAAACGGATCCGAATCCGTTTTTTGCCGGGCACCAACATGGGAATCCGACGGGGAAAACTTCTCGGGCGCGGGAAGATTTTCCAGGTTCGCGAAGTCGCTTTCGTTGCTTCCTCCCATTCGCAAGCTTTTCCCAAAGTGACACCCGGTGACATAAAGACTGGGAGGCGCGGGGGGAGGGAGGGGGAAATCATTTTTGCCCGGCCGAAAAAGTTTTTTCCCCGGGAAAAATTTTGTTTTTTGTCGCTCGGTCGAGATGGGCAATTAAGAGAAAAAACAGTTTTTAGCGTCCGCTTTTTCGCGTCATTACTGCCCGTTCCACGAGGCATTTATTTAAGTATTCTTCCAGAAAAACATTTTCGTTAAGAAGACCCCAACTTATGAGTTTGAACAAACTACTAAAAGCTGCGGTGTACATGTTATGTTTCCAGGGGGAATGTTCGCAGCGTTGCATTTGAAGTCCCGAGATGATTGAAATGAAGACGCAAGATTGTTTGGCGGTCCGAGATTATCCCCGGGGCGGATTTACGGGCGTTCTCGAATTCGAAATAGTTCGAGAACTTTCGAAAGAAGGGTTGCGAAAGATGTGCTGCACTTTTTGAGCATCCGTTCGGGTGTTTGCCTGGCGCAGCGGATTCTGCAATTTTGAATCGGGTCCACTGCAGAAGCTTCCGCGGTTCGAACCGGGGGATGGACGGAGCGGGGTCGCTTTCGGATGGAGATTAAGAGCAGAAGAATCATGTTAACTTAGGCGCCGTTAAATATTTATTTTGAAATTTGGCGCGAGAAATTGTTTGCCGGGAAGATCCGCGTGCCTGAATTTAAAGGTTTACGCTTCACGTCTGGGGGAGAATAAATTTAACGTGGATCGGGGAACGCGTGCAATAATTCAGCCATTCGCTTCTTTATCCCCTTGATCTCGTATAAAGCGAAACAGCTATCCGCGGGCGAATTCGGCCGTTTGGCTCCCTGCTTAAGGGAGCAAAAGAAATTTGCTCCGTTTCGGGTGCTCGGGTCAATCCGACCGTGGACGTTTGGCTGTCGGTCTTGTCCGCGATATCCGGCGAGCGGTTTCCGACGGAAAAGGCCCGTCATGCGGGCCGCGACCGACGAGCCGAAAGCGCCGGCCCGCGGCTCCTTCGCAACGTCGGAACCGGTCCGGGGAGGACCGTCCATTTCTCTGCTTTTTTACGAATTGGCGGCCCGGGCCCCGGTGATTCGTTTAAATTACAGGTCAAATCGACGGATGGATATCCGGGGCCGTTTTCTCTCAAATTTTGGCAGTAAAAATTTCGCGGCACCCGTTGGGACGCATAAATCAACCCCGCTGCGAAATCGGAGATTTTCGCCTTCGGACCGTCGAAGCTTCTGATTCGGATCATATTTAATAAATCGTTTATTGCATATTGGGCCGGAAAAGTTTTTCCCAAAATTTCTTCCTCGCTATCGGAAAATCTCCCGTTCCGAGCGTCATCATCGCCTTCCCGGAGGACGATTAAATCCGGTAATTTGGATTTCGGAGCTCGCCGCTGACCCCGCGATACGCCCGGCAGCAGTAGAGCGACGCTGAGCGGACGAGAGCTGGGAGAGGACGGCAAAAACCTCCTCTTCGGATCCTTCAAGCGGATTTTAAGCGAATTTTTGAATTTATCGCGGTTTCTCGTCTCGAAAACGATCATCAATCACGGCCGAAAAAATTTTTTTTGCCGCGTTATTTCCACGCCCCTTTCTTACCTGACTCCTTCAACTTTTTGCTAATGCAATCAAAGCTCCGAACTTCGGGAAAATGTAATTTTAAGCGAAATAAGAAAGGAAAAATTCGAATCTTTGTGCGGCGCTCCGACGCAAATGCAAAGGCGTCGCACAGCAGAAGCGACCTTTTATCTGTCCGTGACTCGCTTGGATAAGAAGTCGACGGAAGAGAACCGTAACGAGAGTGCAACCCTTCGCGGTAAGATTGGCATGATGGACATTTTAATTCAGGGTGTAAAATTGGACGTATCAGGATACAGTTACGGCCAAAAGCGCGCCGAAAGCGTTCATTCGATATTTATACACGGAGATTGAAACTTGATTAAAGGGGGCCGTTCGGCGGATCGTGCGCTTTTCCGTTCGGGCAGATCTTCTCGCCTTTGCCTGCGGGAAGGGAAGCCAAGTCGAAGCGGCGAAACAAGGCGAGGAAACGTAAAATAATTTTCAAAAAAAACCAAAAGGCCGGAGGCCAACTTATCGTTGCTCGCAGTTTAAGCCGCAAAGAAATTTTATTCCGCGTCCTCAGTGGGTGGACGCTAATTGAATTTTGGTGGCAGCCCTGCCATTCGAAGGGCAAAAAAAAGTGGAAATTCGAGTTTGAAAGCGAAGGGAAATGGACCGGAGGGAAATGTGAGAAAAAGTTTTCAAATCATCCCATAAATTTTATTTGTAAATTTTCCTTGGAGCTCAATAAAATTTTATTAAAATTTGAAAAAAAAAAAAAAAAATAAGTCTCTGCCCGAACGGCTTCGAGCTACCAAACCGGAAACACCGTGAGCTCGGGCGACGGCGGGGCCTTCTTGAAGCGGGGGCCGTCCAAAGGACGTGCCACAGAAACCGGAAACGCAGAAGCCGCCGAGATCCTCCCGACCGGGATTCGCTCGCCGTTGGGTCGGTCTCTCGCCCATCCGCGGGAATCTTTTCGCCCAAGGGAAAACGGAGGCGATTTGAATTTTGAGGCCCTTCCCGAGTTGTCTTCTTGATTCTCCGGTTACCGGAAGTTTGCCAACTTAATTCATCTTCGCGGGATCCGTTTTCACTAATAAAATCATTCCCGGACGCGACGCCGAATCCTGAACTCTCTCGCTTGGCAACGGAAACGGAAATCATCGCAAATAAAGGACTCGCCCACCAGGAATTTTCCCCGACGGTTAAGCCCCCGTCCCTTTCTCGATTCGAGAAGTGAGCAAAGGCGGAACGGGTCCTCCGGGTTATCCTCCGGGACCCCGGCTCTTCCGCTGCTGGAAGCTGCTTCGATTCATCATTTTCGGCCCGAGAAGCAGTGGAACACTGAAACCTCACGGCTCGGCATCGGGAAACGCAAAAGAGATGGAAACCGGAACCGGAACCCGAAAAGGGGTTAAAGTAAACGACTTCATTGGGATTTTTAATCCCCTCACGAGGCTGGTCCCGGGCAATGCAAACGACTTTTCTTTTTCAACTTCCCTTATAAATCCGGATAAGGAAACCTTCCGAATGGGAAAGATTTTCCTGAAACTTTTCACTTTTCCTGAAATTGATAATCGCATCTTTTCTATCCGGTTAAATTTTCCAGGGAATTGAAGCTATTATAAAAATATGGTTGATTTTCGGGCAATTGATCACTTGCAGATTTGGGTCCGACAAGTTAAAGAGGTTTAAAAAGGTTATTCGCGAGGGAAATATGAAAATGCCTCGCCTAACGTCGGGATTTATTCCCATTTCGTGGGACTGGGAAAGAGCCGGAAAATGTTAACTTGCGAAATCTTGACGGAATTTTTATTTTTTTTTAAAAATCCTTCAGTCTAATTTGCTGTCGGTGCTGCGGCCCTTGGTTTGCGCCATCGGAGGGGCCTTGCCCGTTCGAGAGAGAGCTTTCGGACGGTTTCGAAAAGGGAATTTCTCACGACGGGCGAACTTTCGTTCGTTACCTTCGCCTTCCCGACATCTTCGCATCTTCACTGCGACGCTTTAGGCTGTTTAAACAAGGAATAAATTATTAAAATATTAAATCCGGAGTTTAGAAAAGGTTCGTCCTTCCTTGAAAGGTTTTGCTTTTGATCCTTTTTGGGAGCCGCCGTCGGGAACATTCCTGATTTAACATCTAAATCTCGCGCCTTGCCGAGCACGGGCCGGGGCCACATCTCGTCCGCGTTGTTTTCGGCTTCGACTCCGCCGACCGCGTACTCGGTCAGATCGAGAAATGCGATGGCGGACGGAAGCGCAGAAAAGGAATTCTCAAATTCCATTCATCCGAGGGGCGCGAGGCCCCGGTTATCCAGTCTGCGGACAGATAAGGCCCCGGAAAACTTTCTCAGTTATCTCGGTTGCGCTGCTGAAGCAAAAGTTTCGCGGGCCCCTAAACTTTTTCCGTCGGGAGATTTCTTTCGGGTAATCGAATTACTCTCATTTAAGTGAAGGAGCTCGCGGTTTTCCCTCGGGTGGAACGGGCACGTTCCCGCGAACGAAGGCGCAAAAGGCTCCGCTTTGCCGCTCCCGGCAAAAAAAAACCCGCTGTCGGGGGTAACTGCCTCGTCGTTTCGCAGCACGAAGGCAAACGTTTTTTGTCCACAAATCGAATTTCGTTTTCCGCTCGGCGATTAATCCCTGCTGTTTTATACATCTGCATGGCGGTTATTCCGAAGATTTCCGCGGATGATGACAGAATCCCGAAGCGGATCCTCGATTTCGGTTTTTCATTACTAACATTGCCGAAGCAGAAATTCAATTTTTGCATCATCCAAGAATGGAGGCTTTCGCGCCTTTCAGGAAGACTTTAAAGGGATTTTTTCCATTATCTCCCCGGCAAAAAAAAGAAAATTCTAAATATGCAGATCTTATGAAGGTTTCGAATTCGGAATCCGCCGAAGGGAAATAAACCATTTTGGGATTCTAAATCAGCTTTAACTCGAATTCCACCTTTATTGCCGTTTACCCTGCGTTTGCGGCACGAATGTGACCGTGTGCCCCGAAATGGGAGACCAAACGGGATTTCACGTCTTGTGCGGTTCATCAATTAAATCGGACGCGAGCGCGCGAGACGCCTTCTCGCGCCGGGTGCCGGTTTTGGGTTCCTCCGCGGCGATCGGGGCGGCAGACGGAGAAAAAGGCGGGCAACGTGAAAGCGGCTCGTTTCCGAGTCGACTGGTGCCACGCGGAATCGCAAAGAGGGCTGCTTCCCGACGCTTCTGCACGGAGTTTTCCATGCCGCAAGAGTTCGGAACTTTAATTGAGTTATCCGAATTTTTATTTTTCTGTACTGAGAATCCTTCTGCTCTGCCGTTTTTAATGCAATTTCCCCGGATGTGGATGTAATGCATTTATTAAATTAGAACTAATTTATGGCCGGATCTCGGCTCCGTCTAGATTCGGGGTTTTCGCAGCATTAGCTCTTGCCTTCGTTTTAGTTTTGCCATTGCTCGCCACCGCCTTTGCGGTTATAAAAATTCGGTCCCCAGCCGCTTTCCGCCTTCTTAAGTGCCCCCACTCGGGGATGCGAAAAACAAAGCTTGCTCCCGCGAACGGGGAAAAGCTGTTCGACTGCCCTTCAGTTTCGATTCGCTTTGAAGTATGGCGGCGGGAAACACTCGAGGAGACGCGCGAGAAATGGAAATGCCACCGCGTCGAGCAAAGGTAAGGAAGGCACGAACTTTAATTGACTAAATTTAAATGAAGGAGCGGTGTTTGCGCGAAAATGGGAACGCTGCCGAGCGTGGTCCTCGCTTAGAGACAGACGATTTCAGCGGGAAACTTGAAATTTTAAACCCAAAAAAGTTTCGAAACTTCAAGTGGGACCGATCAGCTGAAACAACCGAATTAAAATAAGGCAGAAATGTTTACCCTGGCAGGGAAGAGTCGAAGGATTTGGCGGGAGGGAAAAAAATCAAATTTTGGTGAAAAAACCATTTGGAAAAAGTTTTCTAATTAAAACCAGGCACGTTCCCTGCCTACGGGAGAAATTGGTGGAAGTGAATAAGGAATCGACGAACTTTCCGCTGTTGTGTGCCCCCCCCCTCTCCCCGGCCGTTAACCGAAGGCTTTTCGCACGCCCCGTTGCGGGAATGGCTCTTTTGCTGCTGGCGAGGGCAACCTCCCGGGGAGGGTTTCCCTTCCCCAATTTTTCAGGAGCGGGCTCTCGACGAGCACTCGCTCAACAAACTTAAATCGCATCTAATTTAATTTTAAACTAAGTTATATCGTTGTCCGATTCGTCCCGTTGCCTCAGCGATTCGCTTTTCCCGCAATTTGCCGTTCGTTGCGGTTTCTTTCATCCTTTTGATGATTTCTCATTTCTTTCCCCATTCGCTGGATTCAGCACGGTGAGACGGACTCCCGGTCGCGGGTGCAGGGAGCTCGAGGCCCGGCTCCCGCGTTATCCGTTCCGATCGGACCAATAAAATGGTGGCAGAAGAAAATCGTCTCCCGTCGGAGAAACTGAATTTTAAACGGAATGCGAAAAGTTTTCGGCCGCAGAAAAATTAAGTTACGCAAAGAAAATATTTATTTTTTTCTGGGGGGACGGAATTTCGTCCACGTGCGGGGAAAAGGCTTTTCGCAGCGAAATTGATTCCGTTTCGATCGGCGCTTCCCAATTCGGGAACCGTTCGCGGGTTTTGGGAAAATTTTTTCCCGGTTTTCTTCTTCGGTTGCCGAAAAAAAAAAGAAAATGGCCCCGCAGATTCATCTGCCGTACACCGTACTTGCAGACGGGAACGGAACGCGGAGATCCATGCCCGGAAGCGGATTGAGAACTTCGGAAAAGCGTCGATGAGAAACTTTTGGAGCCGGACTGTCGAAGGTGCCTGAGGAGCGCAATGCTTGCCGCGTAACCCGCAGCCACACGCACACACCCGACACCGCACAGACACAAACAAATGTGCAGACATGCACGCATATAAACGCGGAAAACAGGTAGAGAGTGAGGCGAACGTGAGATGCTGCGAGGGAGAGGATCCTGCGCAGATTCATCTCCCAACGCCCGGCATCCTGGCGACGGGGGCCGTCAGAGAGTGTTCGGTGTTCGCGTGCAGCGCAGCTCTCGGTGCCCTGCTGTCGTTGGGCGTCCTCTGTTCGTAAGAGACCCGCGATCCCTCAAATTATCCGACCACGAGGACATTTTACCCTCGTCTGCAGAGCGTTTTGGTGCGGGTAATAAATTTAAAAAGTTTCTCAAAAGAAGTGCCGCTCTATGAAGCTCCTGATCCGGAGGATGACAGTTGCGGGTGCGTTCGTTCCTTAGATAATTTACCAATTTCTAAAGGTAGATCACATTTGACATTTTGTATCAAAATTCGTGGGGAAAAATATATGAATCTAAAATTCGTTGTCTTCATGTGGTTTTCAATATTGAAAAGGAGGAAAGTTGCTTTGGGCACACAAAACTGTTTCTTGTGCAGATCAAGATTCCATGAAAAGAAGCGTTAGCAATGGTAAAATGGTTCTTTCAGGTTTTCTTTTAAGATACGGCCATTCGTGAAAAAAATTTTACCAATTTGAGAGGGATTCCGAATCCCGGAATAAGAGCAACATGGTTAAGACAAGAACGAATCGGATGAGAGGAAAACCCGAGGGAATGCAGAAGGAAAATAAGGAAATTGTTGTTCTCTTCGATCTTAATTTGTATCTGAAGACAATGGATAATTGTCTAACGTTAGTTTTCTCAGAGCCCACCCAGTACGTTTCACCTACCGCGATTTCCTGATATTAGCATAAATTATTTGCATTTCCGAAATTAATATTTAGATCTTTCGACCCCGTCGTCGGTCATATCAAAAAATCTCGCTGTTTTTTCTGCCAGTGGTAAAAATTTAGCGGACTCCTAAAAAATTGGCGTTTCACGGATTCATCCGGCAGAAGGAAATCGTCTGTCGGAAAAAGCAACAGCGTCAGATTTTCAAACAGTTCTCTCTCATGCTTAACAAAGTAATCCGACGCTAATTGCTACATTATCCTCCGGAGTTAAGACCCGCGTACCGATACAAGAATCCGAAGTGCGGATTTTTCTTTTTAAAACGGAATATTTATACTGAAAATCGACGAAGATAGTTTTCCGGGCAAATTTTCTACATTTCCGGTTCTTTGTTCGCCCCGGTCCTGTGGTTCAACGTTCTCGGATAGCTTGAATTGAAAAATTCTTATTACGCAAATGAGTTTATCTGGTAAAGTGAATATTAAAGTGGGAGAAATAAGTTGCTTTTCATTAAAATTTTTAATTTCTTTCTTTTTTTTTTCCTCTGGAAACACGAATCGGCCACTTGCAGCGTTTTAGATTTTCCTCCTTTTTTCATTCTTTTCCATAGATTTCGACCGAAAAGGAACCGGAACTTTGGAGTCAGAACACGGAGCGGAGATGCGTTTTCCAATTTTCACAAGCCGAATTATCCCCCGTGTACTGCATGGACGAATAGTTCAACTTGCGGCAATCGGATATTTCTCCCTTGCTCGCGTAAATCGTATTTTTCTGTTCGATAATCAATCTCATCGCGTCGTGTCCCGCCTCCCTCGAGGAGAAGACCTTCCGGCGGATTCCGCCCCGCGAAAGCAACAGGATGGGCCTAACCGGTGTGCATTCGCCTAACCTTACCTTCTGCTGCCCGCGGGAAGTTTCTTTCATTCGGAGCTTTGACACCTCAGATGAAGCCATTATCTGATTACAGCTTAACTTGCAAATTGCATAATGTTAAATCAATAATTCATTTTACACGTCAGCGCCATTGAGAGCGATAATTCAATGATTCAATAAATTACACGTTTTCCGTTCAATAAACACAGCAGGCAAGAAGAATTAATTGAATAAGTATTTTCTTTTTTTTTTAAATTCGAATAAAGAAGAATTATTCAGGCATTTTACAGATCCATCCACCAGTATTTTCTGTTTCGAGTTCGAGCAATCTTTTTTACACGCGGGATTTCGTTTCAAATCCAAATAGATTTGGAAAAATTTGCCTGAAATCATTACCACATTCGAGGGGAGTAGCTCATCGACCATGTGTGAAAACGATACATTTCGCGTGGCCAAAATGTCCGGATTCTACTAACATTTGCTGAAATTTACGAGAAGTCAACTTCGGTAATTAAAGCGAGGCAATTAGTGACCATTCATTCAATTTGAAACCTTGATGCCATAAATGAGGGAATCGCTTTGGAAAAAGGATAAAACTTCTTCCTTTTTTTTTAATTTTCACGAAGGCGCTGTTGCTTTTCCTCGATTGCCTTTGCGGATTTTTTGAAAATAATTCCCAGGGAAAGTGGCATTCGGATGAATGGTTGCTTTGGCAGCAGCAGAGCAAGGAAGGCGCTTTCCGCTCGGGAACGTGGAACCCGCGAAAATGCAAACGCCGAGGAATCCTTCCAGGTTTTTTTCATTCCTTTGACTCGTAATCCGGAGACATCAAGTCTTTCCGGGCTCCGGAGAGATGGATTCCCTGCAATATTCCGTATGGCCGATGAACCGTGAGTGGCGCGATTTGGTTTTTATCCGAATCACCTTTCGGAAATCGAGAACCCGAAGACAGTAAAAGAGAGAGGCAGACTGTAATTCATTGTGTTTTGCGAACTTGTGACGGGATCTATTAGGCGGAGTGAATCGATTGCTTTACTTTTAAGGAAAGCCCCCGTTTCTAATGGCAGGGCTCTGGGAAGAGATTTAAAACCATGGCGAAAAATCGTGATGGTTCATCGATCCCCGACATTATGGTTAGAGGATTTTGGGATTACACCGTTACGAAACTAGCGAATTTCTCGAAAAAGTTTCAGCTACCGACAGCATTTGCCAAATTGGCTGGCATTACAAGCGGAGGAATGATTTAGTGAAAAGGCAAAATGCATTACGTTTTTAGAAATTTTCCCGCCAATCTAACTGGAGACTAATGAAATTAATTTTTTTTTTTTTCATCTTTAACCGTCGAATATTACCGAATGAGCATGCGATTCGATGGCTGCCGTTTCCAGTGCAAAATGTATAGCGCGGGGACTTAGGTTCGGTTTATTTTAACGGTTTCGAAAGTAGAATAAAGTAAACGTTCGCGTCCAGCACACCAAAAGGTATCCCAGGAATTTTACCTATCATATTCTTTGCCGCGACAAGTATATACCTTTTTGCGATTATTCAAAGCTTATCGTTTTCAATTTTAAGGTTGACAACTGAGCGAAAGTCTCGAAACGAGGATTTTAATTTTTGTCAAAAGAAATCCACTCCATCGAGACATCTTCAAATAAATCGACATTTTTCACAAGAAAATTTTTTCCATTTAACTCTTTTTTTATAGGAGATGGAGTAACCGTAAAGCAGCAGAGATAAAAATTCTAATTTTTTTTTTTAATATAATGAAAAAGGTTTTTATTCAGAAGATAATCATCAAACGGTTTTTAACAAAATAAACATCTTGGGATCCCTTAATTAAGGCAGATGAGAAGAAACAGGAACGGAGGCAAGAACCGAATGTCGGCTTCGTTTTTAGCACCGGCAAAGGACGGAATTTTTGCTGGGCGGAAGATAAATTCGAAGTAATTGCGTTTGTGATGATAGAAATAAAAAAAGGGGGTTAATTTTTTCGCTTAAAAATCGGATGCCGAGCCTGAGATCGGCCCGGAATTTCCACGTGGCAGAAGATGAAAAGAGAAAAAAAACGAAATGGCAGACGCGAAAACCGAAATCGGATTTAATCTCGTTAAAGAAGTCGGCGGTGGAAGGAGAAAGAGTTGATAGCGGAGGCACCGAACGAGGAGCGAAGATAAAAATTTATTTTGGAGGCTTCGATGATGGGATTGATTGCGTCATTCTGCGAATTTTTTTTTTTTTTTAAACCGTATTTAACGTCGCGGGATTCAAAACCCGCGAAACAATTTCCCGTCGCGGAAAGGAGTTTCGAAACATTTCGAGGTAAGGGCTCATCCGATCTTCGAAAAACGAGCCTCGCCCGTTCCGATCCTTTCCGCTGCCGCTGCCGATCTTTAAAGCCGGGGCACGACGGGGGCGCAAACGAGGAACTGAATCTGCGTTTTTTTCGCCTTTTCCCGAGGATAAAAGTCCCGGAGAATTCATCCCCTCTTTTAGCACCATTTAATATTCTTCAATTCATTTCTCTTTTTGTCTTCTCAATCTTTTATCATCAGCGGAATTGTTCCCCCTCGACTTTTTCATTTTTTCCATCTCGTCTTTCTTCTTGGATTCCGCTGGGGAATGGGAAAGGTGATTTCGGATTAGGCGAGCGTCAAATGCGTTTGAGTCGCCGAAGGAAGACGTCGCGGCGTCCCATGTGCAAACATGTCACCCTCGCGGTTCGGGGGTAATGCGAGCAGGAGCGTCGTTAATTTTTTAAAATCCGATGTAATTCGAATAGACGCGAAAGCCGCGGCAAACGGAGCGCGCGCTTGCCGACCGGAAGAACTGCATAGGAGAGGAAAAAGACATCGCATTAAGGTGTCACGCTCTCGCAAAGCAATAAATCCATTCTCCTCGGATAAAGAATTAAAAACAGGAAAATAAATAGGTTCGGACCCCAGAAATGAACAAAGAGTTTTCCACGCTTCGATGGAAAAAATCTCGAACAAAGCCGGGTTAGGGAAAAGAAAAGGCAAATTAGATTTGTATCTGGATGGGTCCGGCGCTTGTTTAGAATTTCCATACAGCCGTTTTGATGAAAATAAAGCTCGATGGAACATCCGAACCGAAATTTTAGCTCTCCCTGAATCTTAAAAAGCGAAGGAAAAAAAAAAAAAAAGGGAAAATGTCTCCCGCTTAATTGCCGAGAGAAACGGCAGGAAAACGAAAGAATTCGGAGTCAAAGTGCGCGGCGGACATCTCCCGAGGGAAGAACCGGACATCCGGGGCACCGAGCGACGATTAGAGGTGCAAATTTGAAACGCGGAAACGTGGATTTGGCGTTTCCGTCGCTCTCCCAGGCTGCTGCGACGGTCAAAACGACAAATTAACGGTGTGACGGGCAGCGACGAGCTGCTGAGGTGGAGCGTTCGGAGGAAGAACGCACAAAAGATCCTTTTCAGCCGAACGTTTAGCAGTGCTCTCCCTGTCCCAAATCCCGAACAAACCCCTCCTGGTGCCACGTTGCCCACTCCGCGTCCGCAATCGGTTTGCGTCTTTGGGATTTTTGCTGGTGAATTATAATGCCGGCAAAGGGCTAATGACGAGAGCTATTTGCCGGCCGGGATCTGGTTTTCTCGCAGCCGGAGCTGAGTCGCTTTTATTTCTTGTTCGGAGCCCGTTGGGCTCCGATTTATTCATAAGTTTTCATTTCTTCCCTTGGTCAGATTGGCAGAGCTTTCGGAGTCGGTTTCGCCTCCGAGAGGTGGAAAAAGCTCTTTCGCTCGAGCCAGAGGAACTCTTTTGTGTTTCTGACGCGCGGCGGGAAAGGAAAAAGCGACGTTCGCCCCACGGAGCCGGTTGACATCCGAACGGCAGCGCCATTGCCCGCAGCGTTTTATTGCTGTGAGTGCACACGAGAGATGTTCGAGCTTGAGCTTCCCTCGTCCTGCAAAGCGTTTCCACCCGGAAGGCGATCCTCGGTCTTCGGGCTGACGCTGTCGCGACGGTCTTCAGGTCCTTCCGTCAAATTTGCAAACGGCGGGCGCTTGCCGCCGCTCGAACGATGGAAGAGGCTTTCCGCCCAGCGTTCAAGCCTCGAATTTCACTCCAGTTTCGTGCGGTTTCTTTGCTCCCATCGAAGCGGCCTCTCCGGACGGAGTGAAACCCGCGGGAGGCGCGAGAACCTGAAAAAGGCGCTGTCGAAATGATGACCGGCAGGGAGATTTTTCCCTCTCCGGGTGAGAAGGGAAAACGCGCGAATCGGCGATTCCATTTGCCCATTTCCCGCGATGTTGGCATTCCTGCTTCCGAAAGTTCCGCCGCAGCGAACGTGAAAACTCTTCAATATCCTCACGGCAAGGACTCGCCACTTTTCCCAATTAAAGTTCAAATCGAATTTCGCCACAATTAGGATTGAATTCCGCTCGGTTTTTTTCTTTTTTTTTTTTTTTAATTTTCCGTTTCAAAGTTGTTTCGGTTACTTAGCGGCCCTGATAATTAGCTCGGTAAATGCGGCAGGAATCGCAATGCAAAGGGTTGGAAGTTCGACCCCCGACCTGGTGTCAGTCAATCCAACGGCGTGCGGCGCGGGAATTGTGCAGATTTATCCCCCATTTTTGCCGGAAGGAAACCGTTAAAGTAAATGCAAGACATAAACATTGATTTGTGGTTAATGCGGGAGGAATCGATGATCCCCTTCGGGAGTCGAAACCCGGCTTTTACCGATTTTTTGGTGGCAAATTCAAATTCGTCTCCCCGGCAGAGCCGAGGCAACGGCGACGAACGTTGAAGGAGGATTAATTGGATCGAGCATTCCGGGCTTTTGCCGTTCGAATAAGGCGACGCTTTTGAAGATTGCACGAGGAGTCGCTCATCCGTTCGCTTTGGATGAAAACTGAATTGGAAATTCGGATCGAGGCTAATTGTAACGCAGTCCCAATTAGTCCCCATTCGGAATTAACATCTTTACTTGCGGCAACGTAAAGCATTTCGGCGCGCGTGGAAGAAGAATTTCCGTCGGCGTTTGAGCTTCCGGATCCGTTTTCGACCTTAGCTTCGCGAGGGTCCCGTGCGAGTTGGGAACTCCTGAAAAGTTCCTTTTTTTTCAGTCCACCCCTTGCCCGTTTCTCGGCGCAGCTTCCCTTCTGGGTGCTCGTGCAATTGCCGCAGAACAAATTGCCTTTGCCGAAGGAAGAGGGAAAAGATCAACCCCTGGTGCTCACTCCCCGTTTTGTGAAGCAGTGCAAAGTGCAGTGCGCCTCCTGCAAAGCAGAAAGAAGACCGGTTAGGACCGTCGAAACGTTTCCTCTCCGCACTTCACGACGTGCCGGAGAGCAAGTCCACCCCTGCCTCCCGGGCGGAATTTTCGAGTTTTCCGTTCCCCGTCCGTCAAAGCGTCTCGTTGACTTCGTCCCTTCGGAAAATTCCATTCCCGATGCTTTTGCTCATTCACAGATTCGGTTCCGGCCGTGACGCGAACTTTTTTTTTCTCGCGCGACGCTTCTGCCCCGGAACGCATCGCCCCTGCCGGCGCTTCGAGATCGGCCCAAGGTGCGAGACCACCGAGCGGAAGGAAATTTCGGGTGCGTCTTCCAAAGGCGTCGCTTCCATCGGTGCACGCATACAGCAACTTCAGGCAAAAAACTTTAGTTGAAAATATTTTTTATGAATCGTTAAGAAGAGAAGTTGAAATGAGATCGTTAAAAATTTCCGGGGTCCACGCATTCTGAAACTTTCCAGAGCGAGGCGTTAATGCCTTCCCCGCAATCCGGCAGCAAAAGAAAAGCTTTTTCTCCGTTCTCCGCGGCAGTTCTTCTCCAGAACTCTCCTCGAAATCCCCATTTTCGATGCTTTCCAGTCCTTTGTCTTAGGCGAAAAATTGTTCGGCAAAATCTTTTCTTTTCCATTCTCAAGATTTATTTACTTTTTCAGTTTTTAATAATTTAACTAACGGCGAGGCAGCGCGGCAATTTTTCCATTTTTCACCTAACAATGCGAAAATGACAATTTGAACTGATTTGCTTTAATTGGAAGCCCCGGATTCCTTCTCCCCGTAATTCCTTTCAGTGCTGAATCCCGTGGAAATGCGGGTAACGAGATCCTGCGTCTTTCGCTTGCGACGAAGATTCCGAGGATGCGTCTCGCCCCGAGCGTTACCTCGAGCAACGCACGACTGAAACATCTTCATGTTTTGGCCGAAAGACTGGAACACCGGGGAAATGGGAAATATCCGCCTTCCGCTCCCACGCGGCGGATACTCAGGTTCCGGCAGAAGAGAGAGAGACTCGACCCCGATCCTTCGGACGGATATTGCGGCTTTTCACCTTTTCCGCAGAGGTCTTTCGCATCCGGGATGTTCCGTCGTCGCTTTCGACGTCGCTGCCAAGACCTTCCATCAGCGTTCTCTCGTTTTCCGCCCTACAAATTTATGCCGTTCTTCCAGAAATAATTTTCTCTTCAATTTAGTTTGTTCTCCGTTTGCGTACTTAAAGTTCTAATACTTTAAAATTTATGACGTATTAATGAAATATTCAGTGCGGGGGGTCTCTAAACTTTTTCTCTTCGGGGAACCTTCGCAGCTGAAAGAAGCGAATGTTCCGCCTTTGTAATCCTGTCGGAAAAGGGAGCCTTCCGGGTAAGAGGAGAGGAAAAAAAAAAAAAAAAAACCTCCTTCGGCCCTGGAAACCCGTCCTCTCCCGAAGCTTAAAAATTCTAATTTAGATGCATTAGTTGGAAAAATCTCTGGAAACGGAGATTCCCCCGATGGATGTTTCCGCAATCGGGGAGCTCTGCTTTATGATTCCCGCCTTATATTATCTACTAATGGAAGAGTATTCAAGACGACAATATAATGCGCGATTTACGAAGTACAATTATTAATGTGATTCCTTTTATTCACGGGTCAGCAGTTTGGCCGACAGCCAGTCAGAAGACAAAGGATTCTGTGCCCGCCTCAGATAGGGAACCGCTTTCCAGATAAAACTGGGATTATGCGCATTATTGAATTTATTTAAATTTAACACTAATAACGCTTAATTTTATATTACTAGGGGAGCATTTCCCTCGCCGTGGCCATCCCTTAGCTTGCGCGACCCGAATAATCCAGCAAAAACTTCGTCTGGGACGAAGGGAGAA
Organism: Ricinus marginatus; assembly: GCA_028565995.1. Lineage (NCBI taxonomy): Eukaryota > Metazoa > Arthropoda > Insecta > Psocodea > Ricinidae > Ricinus > Ricinus marginatus. The sequence continues at coordinate 15,866 of JAOWBB010000887.1, read as the reverse complement.
GAAATCGATGAGCAGCTCAAGAAGGTCCGCTCGCTTTTGCAAGGAAAATCTTATCTTACGGGCCCTGTGAAGGCGCGAAAATATTTCAAAAATTAAATTTATCTTTATTATGTGATTTCTAACTGAATTATTAAATTATGAATGGAAAATTAATTTTTTTCTTTATCATCGCGACAGCGAATTTGGTGCCCCCCCTTCCACCCCTGCTGCTCCAGCGAGTGGAGAGGCCCGCCTGGAGGGAGGAGCAGATGATCGGGATGAGGGTGGCCGTTCCTGCCGCGCCGGCAGCATTCTCTTCCGGACGTCCTCCAGACGGAGCGTTCGCGAACGACCTCAAATTGTAAAAAGAATCGGTTGCGGTGATTTTCTCCGGTTCGGATTCCCGTAGATAATTAAGGGAGCAAACCGAAGTTGTCGCCTTATCTTCCTCGGGGAAACGAACGGAGGCCAACCTGGAAGGGGCCGCGGGCGGGGGGGGGGGAGCGGGGAGGCTGCGCCTGGGATTCCACTTTCGAAGCGGGGAAATTTCATCCGCCCGGAATTTCATTTTTTTCGCGACAGAAAATTTAGATTTGCAGAGTTTCATTTTCGAAATCCGAAATTGCCGGGCATCGCGAGGGAAACCGTTTCGGCAATCGATTTTGCCCAAATTTTTTTTTTATTAAAATCTGATTACTGTCGCTGCAAACGAAAGCTGTGACGATCGGCGGGGTCCACTCCTTCGGGAGGGAAAACTTATTGCTTCCGCTTCCGACGATGGGTTTAAATTAGTTTCAGCGGTTCAGCCTCGGTGCCTGAAATTATTGGGAATGTCGGCGAGGTTTTTCATCTGATCTCGCATTATACTCGAAAATAAAACTGAGAGGCTTTCGGGTTTCCATTGTCATTTGTCCCGCTATCGGTGCTTGACGAGCGTAAGAGGGACACAATGGACGCCGCAGGCAACAGGACGAGTTGTAAAGGTAACTTTCGAATCGAATCGGAATCGAGATGCTTCGATATTTTCCCTGTTGCTTGCTTTGTATAACTTTCGGAGAGTTTCCGGAAAGTTCCAGAAGCGGATGAAAAGCAATTTTCATCCTCGAAAGCCCATCCCGCAACCTTTTTAAACTTATTTAGCACTAATTTCCTCGTGCCTTCGAAAGATCGAATCCTCCCTTCTTCCAAAGGCGGAAAACCGTTCGCCGTTCAATATGCTGGCTTCCCCCCACCCCCCACCCCGCGAGGGGAGGAATACAGCTTTCGTTTAAATTTAATTTTTTTCCGGAGCCAATAAATTTATCATATAATAAAAGAGAAAAGTTTCACTAATGGGGAAACTCATTACGGAGACATTTTTTTACGGCACGCAATTAAACCGGCTTAATACATCCAAGGAGAGTTTCATATCTCTCGGTTTTTGCGGGTTGTTCTATCTCCAAATTAAATTTCAATAGTTGCCGCCTTGGCTCCGGCGGGGAGGAATTCCATTGGATGAAATTTATGAAAACACGAAGCGGATATTTACTGGAGAGCGGATTACCGAATGCTTCGCACGGATTATCTGCTTATAAAGCGCAGTGTATAAATTTTGAGGAGATATTTTTTAACACCACTCTAATGGCTCATTTATCGCATATCGAGCTCGGAAAATCGCATTCGCTGCTTAATAAATTTTCCCTTTTTAGCATGAGCCCTCGCGTTCGATTCGAGGGTTTCTCCTCGCCTGGAACGCTCGTCGCTTTCCAGTTTCCGTTTTGGCGCTTGCAATTTCTGAACGCACACGGAAGGCGTCCACGCCGGGGCGCGATGTTTCCGCTCCAAACCGATCGAAATCAGAATTCCGGCGCTGTTGCCGGCGTGCCTGACGTTCGACGGATGCGCCAGGCTTCGGCTTCTGTCACCTCGATCGCGGAGGAACGGCGGAATATGCGGATGTAACCTCGGATACCTTAACCGTAACATTAATAAACCGGTGTCATATTTCCCTGTGCAAATATTCGAAGCAATGAAGGAACATGTCCCATGAAAATTATTTATCTTGTAGAAAGCAATTCGGAGATGTTCCAGCGGGAAACATTTTATTTAACATTTTAAAATTGAACCGGGGAAATTGGTTTTCCCGAATGGATCCATCTTTTGGAACTTGATTTTTTTTTTTTTTTTTAAGACCGAGCTCGAAAAAAAGTTATCACGTTGCTCTCTGACAAGGAAGTATTGTCTATTTCCGTCTGCAGCGTGGTTCTTCCCAATAACGGGTTAAGGTTGTGACGGAAAAAAAAAAAATGAAAATTTTTTTGAATTTTCCCGGCAATGTATCTTTAAAATAACATTTATTCCTGTCGAACAGAAAATTCGGGGATGGGAAAATTGTTTGCATTCACTAATCCTCCACACTCAATTTCTTCAGTCTGCATTCTGCAGAGGAAACGTAAGAATCGTAAGACAATGGAGAAATTACATAAAAGACATTATTAAACCGGAGGAAGAAGAATAATGATAGTCAATAGTGCGATATTGTTGAAGATTGATGCTTCTCCATAAAGGAGAGAAATTTACATTAAAAGAAGAGCGAATTAATGGTCTCTGCAGAAGGGAAATAAAAACCGAACTTGATATTTCGGCGGAAATATCAAGTTATGATTTTTATTAAAAAAAAAGGTACGGGCGTCGGACGGGACTGGTAGCAGCCCAATTTCCACTAATTTCGAGATTAATGTACGGGTCCGCTGCTGCGGTCGACCAGAGGACCATGAGGGAAGGGTTGAAACCCCGGAATTTTCCACGTGTGATTTATATTCGTCTTCTCGATTACTTTCTGATATTTTATTAAAATGAAACCCTGCGCCCGGGAAGGAGGAGAAAAAAAAATGATAAATGTAAAATTGTTTTATATTTTAGCAAAAATTTTTTTTTTTTTTTTTTTTATTTATTGTTTTTAAATATGACCGACGCGAGCATTCGCTTCCTTCAGCACTGATGTTTTGGAGGAAAACGTGCCGGAACAAGATGCGAAGGTACACGTTCGTTTACGTGAACGCAGAGGCTGGGAGATCACTTCCCCCGCTGCGATGCGGAGCAATTTTCCAGTGATTTTTCCCGGACGGCCGCCCGGTCCGCGGATGCGTTTTTCTCTGGTAAGAGAAAAATGAAAATTTTCCGACGGGAACGGCCCCGTCAGACGTGAAGGCGCGGCAAAAACGCGCTGCGCGAGGAGAGCCGGCCGCGAAAAGCGGATGCGGAAGACCCGCGGGCACCGACGGTGGAGTGCGCCACCCGCAAAGTTTCATGTTCCTGCAAATTCCGCGCTAAGATCGCTCAGAGTTAAAGTGGAAATTGCTTTGAGAATGCAAATCCCGGGGATATATTTCATGCGAGGGAACGTCACCGGAAGGTTTTCCAGCAGCACTTTCGGCTATAAATCAACCGAGACAAATCCGCGCAGCAAACGTCTATGTTTATCGCTGCGGGAAGACAATTAATAACGAAACTTTCCCTGAATTTCTCCGTGGAGCGATGCGCGACAATGTCCAGACGCGAGAGGATAATTTCGACTTCCTTCCGCTGCCGAGAGATCTTCATTTACATCTGACGAGACCTCGTTTAGCGCCTCGGCCCGGCCCCCCGAGACGCGTCTGCCCGCCCGTTCCTTCTGCTTCCACGAGCGCGCTCCGCTGCTTTGCATTCTGCCCGTTTCCCCGTCGGAATTGCCTGCTTTTTCGCTTCGGGCCCTCGTCCCCGCAAAAGCTCCGTTCGATTCCAACCTAAATGCATTTCGGTTCCGGTTCTCTTCTCCATTCTTCCGGAAAGCGATTTCCCTTTCCTTTCGCGTGTCCTTAGACACCCGAACAGGTTTCTCCGGACGCACTTTCCTCCTGCGCGATGATGAAATGCGAGGCCACGGCGGGGCAAAATGCGTCAGCAATCGGCGAGCGAGTGCGCGCTAATCAACCCGAAGCCTTTTAAAAATAACCCGTTCCATTTCGCTGGTTCCGTTTCACTTTGAAAGCGACGACGTTACTTTCTGAAGCGGCGGAAAGTGGCGTAAGCAGAAGAAAATTCCCCGCGACAGCGGATGTGCGGGCAACCTTCCGCCTCGCAATGCTCTCGCGTTAACTAATGGATGGTTTTTTAAAACGATATTTTTAACTGGAAAAGACGCTGCATTAACGCAATGCCGAATTCCGGCGATTCCGGATTTCCTTTGTTTCCGTTATCTGCCGTTTCCTCTGTGTCAATAAGCGGAAGGTAAACTCGACCCACTTCCTCTTGTAATTAATTGAGGTGGTCAAATACTCTCTTCCCTTTTTCGTACGTTCCGCATTATAAATCGTCCGTTTTGCAACCCCTTATTTATTTTTCATTCCACCAGTTAATTTTCTCTATAATGTTAATAATTAATTTCCTTTTTCGCTAACCGGCGAAAGCTGTTGCGCAGGTAGTGCAGAATCCTTTTTTTTTTTTACGCGCACCCCGTTCCTGCACCCCCGAATTCGCTTCTTTTTCACGACCCCTTCGGAGTAACGCGGAATGTCGGAGCGGGGGTGGCAACGAGCCCGGTTTTTCTTGTTCGGCACGCTTCGAACGGCCCCAACCGAAGCGGAAAAATATTTTCTTCCAGGCCGCCCGAATGCGTGCGACCGGACTGGATTCGAAAATGAAGCTTTCACAGTCCTCGGCGCTTTCGAAAAGGTTGCTTTGGCAGTCGAAGAAATCCTTTTTCTCAAAAGGAAGCATTGCACTCCGGCAAAGGTTTTCCCCTCGTACGGAAAGTGAAGCCGGGGAGAGGAATTTTCTGCAGTTTTCCGTTATTAGAAATGCATTGAAAGCTCCACCGCAGATCCAGAGGTCAGAAACAGTTTCAAAGTCAAACATTTCGGACTCTTCCAGAGAGTCCCGAGGACTTTCCTCCAAAATGAGGCCTTTTTAAAAGGTAAAAAGGAATTCCTTCCAGTCACTGCGTTGACATTTTCATCTTTAAGCCAAAACGATTTTGCTAAGAATTTTTTTTAGGCGCGCCAACCTGGCTAAGGACCCGAAGCGGGTTCCCTCGGTTTGGGATTCCTTTGCCCGCTGGCCTTACGCCTCCCGAACCGCTGAGAAAAAGGAATCTTTGCCCGAAGGAAAAATTTTCCAGTTAAGCTCGCCTCCGCTCCAGCGGGATCAGCCCGCAGCGGGCAATCGATGCTTTTTCCAGGATCGGCTCCGTCGGTTTCTCGCGACGTTACCCTCCGCGGCTCGAAGCTCGCGTGAAGGCAGTGCGCGCTTCTGCGGCTTCCGGCAGACGAAGCTCTCGGTAGTCCCAAATGGTGAATCGGCCAACTTCGAGGAAGACCTGGTGTCGCCTTACCGAGATCGCGCATTGCTAATTTTACGTCGAGCAAGTTGTTTTACAAGAAGAATATTTCACGCAAACAACAGTTCAAAGTTTTCGTAAGCCAGAAGAAACTCCTAAGAGAATCTACGGAGGCTCGTTAGGATTTGCAACCGACACTGCATCGATTATTAATCTTTATAGTGCCGTTCGAATTAGGTCCACGTCCGTTCTAACGTCTCCGCAGTTATTGTAATACGTGTAAAGTTTACAATAAGCTGGGGATCTACGACGGTGCATTTCAAAGGAAGAGGCGGGAGCGACAGAAAAATTTGCAAAAGAGCTGCATGCTTCATATTCCATACAGTTTGCCGTGCAGTTTGGATGAGTGAAATTTTTCAACCTTCGATCACCTGATATATATATATATGTGCCCAAACTATTTAAGAATAAAGCAAAACGTAATTTTACAGGGGCTTTACCGCCTTTTTAGAATTCGAGTTCCCGTCATTGCCATGGTCTTATCATCTTTCATTTCAAACTTTAATTCCATTCATTTGTCCAGGCTTACATTTCATTAAATTTGTAATTTCCATCACGGGGCCCGCTATTTTTCTCATTTTTTTTTTTTGCTGAAATTGACCTGCTTCATGTCGGGGAGACTTCTGGAAATTTTTTTTTTTCCACCAGCGAACGCCAAAAAAAACAATGCAGGGGAGAAAGATTTTTAAACTATTTATTACAATGCATGCTTTATGCGGACGAACCGTAACCAGCGACATTTAAAAGGGGTTGCAGGAAAGGGCAACAGCGAGAGAAACCGTTGTCAGAAAAAGAACTCATGCAACTGAGGTTACCGCAGCATGATTTCAAGGAGCGAACTCGATGGTTTTTCACTTATCCCTCATTTCCTTTGTTTCCCTTCCATTTTCCCAGGTTATTCCCAACGGAATGGCTCTCTCATTTTGTCTTTGCAACTTGATTAATTCAGATGTAGATAAAATATGCTTCTTGCAATTTCGCATTAATTTTCACCGCTGAAAAATCATCGAGCTACCGAATGAGGTTTTTGTCTTCCAACGCAATTACACACGCGCTCACACGCAAAAACGGGAGGCAAAGCTTGATTAGAATAAAGTATATAAATCAAAGTTAAATCTCTCATTTATTTAAAATATTCACAAAATAAATTGCCTCGCTCAGTCGCTTTATTTCGGTTAATATGAACGATGACAATTTTAAATTATTTACTAAATCGAAAAATTGCCCGACACTCACCGAATAATTTTTACAGCACTCGAATGAAAATTTACATTGGTAACTCCCTCGTTTAAAACGCGGTGGGGCCGAGTCCTAAGGTATGAAACCTAACAATCCGGTTTTTTTTTTTTTCCGGCCCGTTTATATTGGGATTGGCATTCCTTATTTACGGAACAGTTTTACGTTTTAGAATCAGAAAACAGATAAGAGAAGAAAAAATAAAAAAAAAAAAGTCAGGAAAATTTTGCCTGGTCGAATGCAAGCTTCGATTTTAAAACGGCGAAATTTTTAAATGGTGAAACCGTTCGCTGTTCGCCGGTTTTTCCATTCCGTTCGCTCTCACATCTCATTAAAATCAAATTGCCTTTCCGAAAGAACTGCCGCGATTATCCGCTTTTTTGCGCCGGGGCAGCGATCGCGCAATGGGAGATTCTCCCGCTTTTCCCGGTCAGCAGCGAACAGCCGAACAGCGGGCAAGAGCCGGCGTTTTGCGCCCCGAACGCAGGGAGCGGGGCTTTCGTTTTGCAGCGCGAACGAGTTGGGCGGAAGGTAAACTGAAAATGATCTCGAAATAAAGAAATTACGAAGAAGACAAATATTTTCCCTTTGCATTTATTCATTCATTAACGTGATGGAAGTTTTAAATGCCGCCTGAATTTCACGGCTTTACGGAGAGAACCCTCCAACAGCGCGTTGCTGAGCCCCGCTTGCTCCGAATGCCTCCGCCGTCTGCGATATTCAGCGAAGTTCTTTTTCTTCGCTCATTTTGGATTGATTTTGAATTCTCCGTTCGCCGGGAGTTTTGCTTTCCCTCCGCCGAACGGATCGTTAGGGATTTTTTAAAAAATCTTCGCCGAGTTACCCGTTTATGCATCGCGCGCGAATGGGCAGCTCACGTTTCGCCGGTCGCTGCTGCGCTTGAAGAAAAGGAAGTCCGGGCAATTATCCGGTCGGGGAGGCAGAAAAATATCTTTTCGAATGAGGCTCGCGGGGGGGGGGGGGGGGGGTTTGCCCTCCGGCCCCCCCCCCCCCCCCCCCCTGCCCTTCCGTCGAGATGCTTGCACCTTTTCGATGGGTTCTTTCCTTATTTTACATCGCGCCGGAGCAGACAAAATGCTCTTAATTTATGTAAATGAATTGAGCATTTAAAACTAATTTAATTTGCCCGTCTTAGTTTAACCGAAGGCATTTCGGGAAGAGCTTTCATCGCGACTGATGCTTTGCACGGCGACAGCTATTGCAGACGTCTTTCATTGATCATCGGGAACGTCAGCGGTTACATTTTTTCAAAAAAACATATATGATTTTGAAAGAAACCTTTTTGCAAAGATCAATTTTCTTATTTTTCTTCGCTCCGTGGGCTGGGAGGGCAAACTAAGAGTGGACTTTAAGATTGTCAAGTCTCGCGAATGCAGCAATGGCAAGTTTCCGATTTTAATACGGTTTAAGCCTTTCCTGTTATTATTTTCTGCAATAGCGTATAACTCAAATCTTTCGTTTTCGATCTCAAGTTAATTTTTATGCACAATTACGTTTTTTTTTCTCCCATTTCAGGTCGCTGGCGCCGAAGAAGAAAAGACTCGGAGGAATTTTCTGAATTCAGGTTAGTTACTTTCGTGTGAACAGTGAAACATGATTAAAAAAAAAAAAAAATAAATAATGAAAAGAGAGAAAGAAAAAGGGCTTTTTCCAAGCAAACAGAAGCTGAAATTGATCCTAAATACTTTCCCAAACTCTTTTAAAGGTGCTTATTTGCATGTCTACTGCTTATAAAATTGCAAAAACTTCGGAATGTTTAAGATGAAAATTTTTTCAAATACGAAGTCATTAAACAACTGTGCTTACGAAGGGGAAGTTTGAAAAATAATAATAATAAGCCCGAGAATGAAATCAAGCAATTAAAAGAGACGGATTAAATGCTGCGGTGCGACTCGGTAACGGAAGCCCGTCTCTTCGAACGGTGAGAACTGCGGTGCCGGAAGCTTCGGCGTTCAGGATCGGAAGTTTCTAGGCCGGAAATCCTTAAATTCGCCGCGATGGCGCGCGGCATTTTCCGCCTTCGCCAGACGAATCCGACCGGGAAATTCGGGAAACCCACGGCGAAATCTCGAAGATAAACATTCGGGGAGAAATAAGAAACGGCGCTGTAATTTATTTAAATGACCGGAATTCATGCGGGCGCAGCCCCGCGCGTTAAGGTACGTTTTTTTTTTTTTTTTCATTTTTCATCTGGGGATTGCACTTCCCTAATTGTACGTGAATCCCCGGGAGGAACGCGAGTTCGTATCTGCCGCGGAAAAAGCGGAGAAAGCGGGTTTATGAGCGCAATAAACGATAAAATTTAGGGAACGCGCTGCAACTCAGAACGTCCGAAGTTGCATGCGAAATCGCTGAAACGCCGGGGAAAAGCATGCTTAAACGACTGAGGCACAACTCGGAAAAAATAAGATTAAAGTCCCTTTCTGAGGGAATTTTCATCTGGAGCGTTGGACGCGATGTTGTCCGGGCAAAGGAAAACTTCAAAAGCCTCAGGAAAGATGAAACATTTTTTAAATAAAGTTGCGAAAGGAAAATATTTCTTGGGCAGAAGACGCCAAGGAAAAGATAAGAATTGTTCGATTTCGTTGATACGCAGAGCATTTATAGTCGGAAATGCAATCATCAATTACGCTAAAGCCAAAACCAATAGAGACAATAATTCAGATCATTATGACTTTTAACGAGTGTTTTCTTTCAAATATCTCTCTAAAATCTAATTAGGTAAGAGGAAGGAAAGTTTTTTGTTATTAAAACATCATATTCGTCACTTAATGTTTAACACTGCGGCGAAAATGTCCGGGAAAGCGAATTATGTTTTAGCGTTAATAATTGAGAGACTTCCGCTAACATTCCTCTGATTATTTTTCGCTCTAGTTACACGAAAGAATGTACATAATTCGAGTGTACAGTTTAGGGGAGAGCACGAGCCTGTCTCGATCTCCGTGATAAACATCGTTAAAGCGAACGTGTGCAACGATTTAGCGATACAAGAAAAACTGTCGTGCGAAACATGTACGAAGTTACCTTAACAAAACGACGAGATTTCCATACCCATTTGTTTTCTCTTGCCTCCCTTGCCAATGGCTCATACTACGGGAACCACGCAGTTAAGACGGCAGAATTATCTTTTCGGTCTGCATTTGGATTTTGCTTGCTTCACCGAGTTTTCCTCCGCAAAACTTAAATTTGTGCGAGTCTTGCGGGAGACAACGTGCTGCAGCCGAACACGTTATCATCTACTCTCTTAAATGCATCTGGATCGGTGCGGTAGATAACATCAGAATTCGAATAAATAATATTTGGAATGTCAATTTCAACTGATTCGTCACTCTGAGCGACTCAGAGGGCCCACGATCGGGTTTCGTTTGGGCCCGCTCCGGGAAGGAAGTTTAAATTTGACCGGAGCTCAACGGCGGGGCCATTTTTTCGAAATAAATCCACGGACTTCAGCTAAATTTCAAATCTCTTCCGGCATTTGAGATATATTAAGCGAATTCCCCCAAGAATCTGGCGGATGGTTAAGCCCGGGTTTTATGGGCAAGGAAATTTTCTTCGGCCCTCGGCAGCCAGATTTTTGACAAATTTATGACCGAATCGCGTTTTCACGTTAAAACAATGCGCTTTTCCTTTTTTGATCCCCATCGGAAAGCACTTTTTCCGGCACACAAACGGGCCGCGGAAAAAAACGGGACGAAAGCTGCGGCGCAAATGAATCACCGGCGGACCAAGTCCGACTTATTATGTCGACACGATCCCGGGGAAATCAAAAAAGTTATTCTACTCCTGGATTGGCAGGTCGGAAAAGTTTGAAACTTTTCTCCTTTTTCAGACCTTCTTTTCCCCCGAAATTGAGTTCCAGGCTAATTGCCGGATGGATTCCTCCTCGCAAAGGAAAACAGTATCGCTGCTTCCAGTGCATCATTTAATACTTTCCGCGTTATTTTCAGGGATTTTGATTTTGTGGAAAAACGATAATGAAGAACGTGGAATTTCCCGTGATCCGCGGGGTAAATATTCTCGCAGATTTCCGCCTAACCATCGAAACGATGCGACAGTAAAATCGGTTCTCTGATGCTTCTTTAGAGTTTTTAGATCTCCGACCATCCCAGCCAACAGCAGTGCATGAGTAGTTCGAAACCCGCGTCGGCACGAAAAGGGGAAAAAAAAACCATAAATATTTATCTCCTGAAAGTTAACTTCGAATTTAACAATCTATTAAAACGATTTGATTTATTCATGTAAAAGCTAATTTACATGCTACGTGGAGAGATACTTGAATGAAATTCATTTTTCCGTAAAATTAATTTTTTTTTTCAAATTTTAACGTCAATCTAAATTTACCAATTTGAACAAATTCAAATCATGTCCGCTGGTTTCACGTGGCCCGCGATTCGGGTCCGAACATCAACGTTCTTCTCCACGTCCACATTTCGGAGCACTCGGTGGCGGACAGGACATCCCGCTGCATCCAGCGTCTTTTATACCTTCGGTAATTTTCGCCCATTATAAATTTCATTGTCCATTAAAGTAGTGCGACCGCACCGACCTCATCGCAAATACGTGATAAAATCAACCGAAACCAGGCTTGATTCCAGCTCTAAAATTTATTCCTGAGCTCGTGGTTTTAAGGCGCACGTAAGAAATAAAGCCATGTTTTACATTTCGATGCCGGATTAAATTTATATATCAAAATTGAAATGCTTTCGGTGAAAGCGGTCGCAGCACGGGACCGCACATTTTCACCGAACGTCAGAGAGATAATTTCGTGCAGGTGAGAACCGGCCGGTCTGCTGCAGAAAACCATCCAGTCCACTTGACGAGTTTATCATCTAAAAAAACTTGAGCTTGAAAAAGTTAAAATACTCACGGCGCAAACGACAGCGACGGAATGATCACCGTCAGGAATCGCGGCGGGACCGAAGAATCTCAGAAGAGCATTGCCAGCCGCATGGACGTCGAGGGCGAGGGGCTCCCGAGCGCGACGAACGCCCCGCCGAAGGGCGAGTGGACGGTCTCGAACCTTCGTTAATGGCGGTGCGATGCCGGGGCATTTCCCGGGGGCAGCCGCGCTGCAGCAACGCCGGAAAATCCTGCGTTGGATGCGGCACCGCTCTCGTTTCCGAATCAGCTTTTCCTTTCGGATGAAATCCCCGACGTCCGTTGGGCGGGCGTCGGAATTCGATTTTGCGCCGGAAACACGCACGGCCAGGACGCGTTGCCACCAGCGTCTTGCAGCCACTCCAATTGCCGCGATTACTTTTAAACTGCAGTGAGGCAGACAGCGGAAAAATTTCTGAGGATAAAAAAAATTTCATTCTCATCGTTGCTGATTAATCCGCGGGAATTTGTTTAATTTTCTCTCCTTGTCACTGTTCTGTTGGGTATCGATTTCAGTTTTCTGAATTTCGAGCTACTCTTTTTCACGCAAAGTTTTTTTCTTCTTTTTTTCCGCACTCGCCTCGATTGTAAAATTTCATTAATGCCGAATGAGAAGATTGGCAAAATCTGCATTCATCTTTTAATGCCTTCGCTGTGTCGCGAAAATGATTTAAAAAGCTAATTAAAAAATTAAAGATATTTTTACTTTTTAAAATGCTTAGGTTAGTTAAGTTTCACCTTTTCGAAAGGCTTCATGGTCTCCATGGAAAATAATATTTTTCAACATGTGACACGACATGACGGGAATGAGACAATACTTTCGCGCTTAATGTATAAATGCAATCAATAACGAAACAAGGGCGAATTAATCAATGGATGAGTGGTATTTATAGTTAAATTTTCGACTCTCAAACCTATGTCAATTAAATCTAATACCATTATTAATAATGTACCAAAATTACAATAAACTTAATGTTATATTTCGGTTTTAGATTTGTATATCTGTTGATGCGAAACATCGGAAGTTTAATTACGTGATTAGGGTAAAAAAAAAAAAAGCTTTCAGAAAGCACAAAGCATTCGTCTTTTGAACATTTTGCTGAATAATTTAATTTATTTAATGCATCAGGCATTTTTCACAGTTTGAAGAGATCCCGGATGATATGAAAATGATATTTCAAGAATTTTGTTATACTGTTTGCTCAAGTTATTCCCGTTCAATCGTACAACGCCAAACGGCTTGTATTATTCATAAAGATAAAATAATTTACGTTTGTCCAACGGGAAATATATTTGCGAACGAAAACCCCTTCGACGGGGAGTTCGATTCATTGCAAGCTCGGGCCGTAATTTTTTAATCGGAGCTCGAAGAAGCCGAAGCATGCGGCGTTTTATTTTAAAAATTTGTCTAATTTGCATAGAAGATTTTGCTTTTCCAGCATCCCAAAATTCAATTTGATTTTACGCGAATAAGAAATTTCTTAAAATGTGAAATGATTTTTTTTTTTTTTTTCCCCCGTTCTGGAACCGGTGGGCATTTGATTTTGGCTGCTCCGAATTAAGCGAGATGTAAGCTGTGTGTGTGAAGTGCCTTAAAAAATTTATTTCCTTCATTCCGCTCGTTGAATGAAGTTTTGCGACGAAAACTTGATGCTAAAAAATGCATGTGCTAGGTGTACACATATCCCGCTTTCATGTTTTTAATTGCAAGATTTACGGAAAGTGAAAAACCAAAAAAAATTATCAAAACTTTTGCAAGAAAATAATGTACTCCTTCTCTCTGGAGAAGCCAATGTTTTACTGGTACCTCTGGAGAATTTATGTTTTTAGGAGGTAAAAAGTCATAACGTGTTTGTTTTGCGGAATTTCCAAATGTTTAAGCTTAAAGCAAAATTTGAAATTTTCATCTCAGATTGAGCCGATTGAAGTTTCTCAGTTTTTGTTTTTTTTTTTTTTTTATTTTAAGATATTTAATTCAAGCGGCACATCCAGAACATCATCGAAATTTGATCACAGTTTTTAAGATATTTAACTAATAATTTACTTCTTCAATAGCTTGCGCTCTTTTATATTTGACTCATGAAATAAGAAATTTATTTCTTTTCAGTGCCCTCAAATTTTACGATGTTTCAGGTATCGCGAAATACGAATTTAACCTAAATATCAAGATCAATTCACATTTTTAATATTATTTCATCGTATTAACTTGTGATTCGTACGGATAATTTTTTCAGCGAAAATAGCGAATTTGATAAAATTTATGTAGTGTAAGAGTAAAGAAAAATATGGTTAAAGAAATAAATATTTTAAAGCTCTTTTCAGAATGTGAACCAAGAAAATTTCATATCGCACGAAGCAATGTTAAACATGATAAAATCTTTCTAGTCATGAAAGGCTTTTTTTTTTCTCATGTGTTAAGATTTGTTACGTTTTATATTATGATTTATTGATGAGGTGAAGATTTTATCGTGGGCAAAAGAGAAAAAATTTCCACAAAGTTGGAAAGAGCCCGTTAAATTTTTGAAATACTTTTATTTGCAAGTACCTAACCACGGTGACCGGCGACGCTAATAAAAACGAGGATGTAATATGGTGTATTTGTTCCTTAAAATGTTTCGTTGCATGATGATTAACACTTTTTAATGGTTAATAATGTTGCGATAGACGTAGCTTAACCGGTTGCGCGTTTTCCTTTAGCGGGAAGTTTTCTTTCAACCCAAATCACGTCCACGAGCCCTTACCTTGCTCCCTTCGGTTTGGCTTTTCCCTCGGGGGAAATCCGAGGGAAAAATTTTGCGCGCACAACATTTAAATTTTTGGCTTCCCCGCAGCGCAATTTGTAATAATGCATTTCAGATTAAAATTGATGCAATTGGATTCGTTTCCGATTTCGTTCCTGATCCGAATAAATCGAACTTCGCTGGGTCTCGGAAATTTCGTTTTAAAATTTCAAAAACGAACAGATTAAATGAAGTCCAAATCCGACTCGAGAACTCCAATAAGCACGCCGAGAACTAAATAACACATTTCAAGTCCTGCACACTGACGGTTAACGAAGGTATAATTGCGGTATAATGCCGAAGACGAGACTCTGAACCGAACTTCTTGCTTTTGGCTGAGAAAGGGTTAGCATAACTCAAATGGGAGACCTTAATCCGCCGGAAAAGCGGGGAACGAGATGAAAACGTTGGAACAGCGGGCTCCGCCATCAATTTATTTCACTTCCAACTTGGAATCAACATTGTTTGCGATATTCATCTGAATTGCTTCGCAATACATGACAATCTTGGATGGGAAAACAAGGAGCGGCACGCATAAGGAGAGGAAATGCAAAGCTGGCAAAATTATTCAACTCAAAAATAAATTCCCGTATAATTACGTGTTAGAACAATTAGTGCTAAGGCACGGCTCTTCGGTTTGTTCCCATTGTGTTTTGCAGCGCTCAAATAACTGAACATTCACGATGAAGCTCTCGCATTCGAAGGTGTTAATAAACGAAAAACCTGATCGAACGGCAACGGGCAGTCGCCAGAGCTGCACTGCTTGGGGTCAAATGATGAAGAAAGGGAATGAAAATAAACTTTGCGAACCATACCCGAAGCATATTTGTGCAATAATATTGCAGCGAAATCCTTTAATTCTCCGGTCTCGGTTACGGACCTAATTTAAGTAAGATTCTAATTTACCGCCGCCAAACAGGTCAATATCCACGTGAAAATACATTTTCCAGCGCGGTGAAAGATCGAACTCCCAATACGGGGATAAATGGAAGCAAATTGCCACATTAGCGATGCATGTCAGGTAGGTTCGGGGTGAATTTTTGTGAGTCGTTGCCGGATAAAGTGCACGTAAACAAAGCCCGCACCGGTGGCAGCTCCAGATAAGATCCCGATTTTGCTTTTATCTGGGTGAATGCGGACCGGATCCCGTACCTCAATCGGAAATTTAAATGCAGCGAATTTTAAATGCTGCACAATGATATATTATTATTACTTATTATACGTACATAATATTATAATGCGTTGGGCTTCGCTCGCAGCGTTGAACCGCGAGCCTTAAATTTCCCTTTCCCCTGCGTTGCGCATTTGTCACATATATTCTCCTTATCCCATCCTAAATTCCCTCGTAAAATAAAATTCTTCTTTACGTCGGTGATGTATGTGTATCTTTTTTATGTTGACAATAAATAGGAACGGTGGGGATGAAGCTTTATTTTTAAATTTGCGTCCGCAATGCTGAGAGGCGGATTATCTGAAAGGGATAAACGAAAACTTAATAGATTCCAAGGAGGGAATTGCCTTTATTTACTTTTAAGCAAACTTTTGGGTGGATCCGACCTGTCCCTCCTCGCCATCAGCTTTAAGGCTTCCCAATTTTTCTGCCGGAAGTGGGGGGG